>BQNB010024688.1:4762-60440 GCA_026074375.1 Tanacetum coccineum
GCTTACATAAGGCTTAAGAAGAGAGTAAGTTAGCAAGTCGTGTGGAAGAATAGGACTAAAGCCTAGAAAAGTTTATATGAATGAAAACCTAACTCAACTGACCGGAGATCCCAAGATCTGGGTTCAATAGAACAACCTACTTGTATAAAATAAGGTTATTCTGGGGGAGTAATAAACTAAATATTTACTTAAGGAAGTTGGTAAACTTCCTAGTCCATTCCTATGACAGTGACATTATGAGGTTAAGCATATGGCTTTTAATGACTAATGAAGAATCACCTATGTGAGAGAGAAGTGAGGTCGCTTCGAAGGGAGTTGTGGAGGTGCAATTCCTAAAAGCTCTCGCAGAACCAGGATAATGTTCTTGACCATAACAAACATAATTATGAGAACCAAAATGTGTCTCGGAGATATTTGTGTGAAGATATATTGTCGTCTACACAAAAAACAAACAGTTCAAAGACATCAAGTGGTAGGGATGGTGCTATAAAGATTTTTGAAGGTTGATAATAAATATTCGGCATTGTAATACTGTAATTACACAATATACACTATGTCATGGTAGCAGGTTCTTAACGTTTGTTCAACGTGTGCATTTTTTTCTTGCACATGTTTGTTATATATTATCTTTATTGTTATTCGCTGTATTTTTTGGTCCTTACAGCTCTTTTTTTGTTATGGAATTGCATTTGGTTCTTATAGGCTAATTAAATAGCTAAATGTAATTTGCATTACTTCCAGGGCCTCGAAATGGTTTTGAGCTAAGAGGAGCAGTTGGGGCTAATTCTGACATTTCACCAAGCGAAGAGACCAAAGAAATACTTATGGTGCTTGAAATGGAAGACAGTATTGAGAGGATATTGATGTGAATGGATTACATGTTGGCAGTGTTACTTTATCTCAAATCAATGACCTGATGAATGAAATAGGAGCAGTTGGGACTGAATCTGATACACCAATAGGTGAAGATATTGAAGAGACAAATGTTGGAAATGATTATGAAATGGAAGAGATTGCTGAGAAGGATCTTGAGTGAACGGATCAGGTGCCTCAAACAATGTTACTTTATCTCAAATCAATGACCTCCTGATAAATCAAATAGGAGCAGTCGGTACTGAATATGATACATCGATAGGTGAAGATATTCAAGAGACGAGTGTTGGAAAAGATTATAAAGTGAACATATTAGTTGCTTCCAGTGACATTGTTATATCTCACAGCGATGACCACCTGATCCCTGTTTCTTTTTTTTCCACAATCTTTGAGGGTAAATCTTCAGGTTATTCTCTTACTATATCTTGTTGTGTACTGAATGATTACTGGATTTTTATGTTTACTGAATGTGAAGTCATTGTGAGACTTGAGCGGTATTAGAATGGTTCTTGGATAATTTGAGTTTATATCGCATAGGAAAAATAAAATCTGAATATTTATGAGGTTTAATGTTGTTGGTTCTTCTAATTTATAAACAGATGAAGATATTAAACAGCCCGAACTGCATGAAATGGAAGAGAGTGCTAGGAAACAAATGGAAATGAACAGATCTAGTGATATAGTGCTGCTAACGATGTTGCTTTATTTCTGAATGATGACCTGATAAACAAAATACGAACGGTTGGGATTAATTCTAATAAATTGGAAGCGATCTGGAAGCAAACATATCAGTTGCTGCTTCATCTACGACTACGAGCAGTGATCTCCTGATATTGAAATGGAGTTGACTCGCGCGATCTCACCCCCTTTTTACATATAGATAAATGTAAACAAATATAAATATATAACAAGGATCAAAATCCATGAAATCAATGAAACCGGAAGTAGTATAGAGTGTTTCTGGGTCGTTATGTCCCAACGAGGCTTGAATGGAAAATCGAATGACGAAATGATAATCGATGTTTGAATATGACAAGGATATGATTTGGGCACTAAACCTAAAAAGCAAATGCGCGAAAAGATAAGCAAGGAAAACAAGCTAGAGCAAGCATAAAGGCTAGGAAAGGTAAAGACACTAAAAACTTTTATACTAAGACACAAATAAGCTCAAATAAGCTTAAGACAAACCAAATAAGCTAGATTAACTCTAAATAAGCAAATTCAACAAGCAATTAAGCTAAATTAAGCAAGAGAAACTCAGCAGTACTAACAATATTGACTACCAGTACTAACTTGGAGTTAGTACTGCTAACAATTTTGACTACCAGTACTAACTTGGAGTTAGTACTGCTAGCTTTAAAGTTAGTACTGCTAGCTTTACAAAACAAAATGAAACAGGAAATAAGCAAATAAGCTAAAACAGATATTTAACTAACCCTAATAAGCACTCAGGCATAAGAATAAGCAACTAGAATAAACTAAAGTGGCAAATAAGCTAAAAAGCTACAAACTGATACACTATTAAAATTGCTTTGAAAAGGCAAATAAGCTAAAGTAAGCTCTACTAAAGACAGTAAAGGAAAATGGGCTTAATCTACTCTAAAAAGCTAAGGAAATCTTAAATAAGCAGAAATAATAAGCTGATAAGCTAAAATGAACCAACAGTACTAACAGTTTTAACTACCAGTACTAACTTGGAGTTAGTACTGCTAGCTTTAAAAATTCCAAAATAGAACTAGCAGTACTAACTTGGAATTAGTACTGCTTGTTCCAAACACCCCTTAAGGTTTTCAAAAATCATTTTTCTTTTTATTCTAAGCTGGTTTGGTGTTAAACAGATTATCAAATAACAAAATAAGACACTTATAAGCAGACCTCAATCAAGAATAAGCACTTAAATAAGCTGAATCAATCTAACAGTGTTAACTAACATACTACCAGTACTAACTGAGAAATGTGCACAAGCTATTTTTAAACTAACAACTAAGCAAGATAAGCACTAAACATCATGATTAAGCATAAATAAACAAATATAAGCAACAAATAAGCACTAACAAGCAGTTCTACAGTAAATAAGCAAAATAAGAAAAATAAAAACTTACAACTCCCTTGCTCAAAACAGGGTTAAACAAAGAGTCGACAAGATCTAGCTTGTATAAAACAAGCTAGTGAGAGTCCATAAGCCCATCCCGAACTGGCTTATCATCCATAAGCTGTGGTATATTTGAGTGTGGAATTTTCTATGACTTTTCTTGTTACTACTAAACTTGTTTAGGTTGATTAACAAAAACAGCTTATTAATAAGCTTTAAGTGAGAGCTTACTAACACATTTAAACACAATTAAATAAGTTTAAGACTTGGAAAAAGTTTGGAGTTTTAACTTTAAATACCTCAAATTCTCATTAAACTTGAAATTGATTACAAAGCTGAAAGTAAAAGCTGAAATAACTTTAAATAAAATGACAAATGTAAGTAAAATTAAGCTAAGTTATCTAA
This sequence comes from Tanacetum coccineum, assembly GCA_026074375.1. Classification (NCBI taxonomy): domain Eukaryota; kingdom Viridiplantae; phylum Streptophyta; class Magnoliopsida; order Asterales; family Asteraceae; genus Tanacetum; species Tanacetum coccineum. The sequence continues at coordinate 8,133 of BQNB010024688.1, forward strand.
GATTATCTAGGATGCCTTCAAGGCTTACAAAAGGCTCTATTTATAGCCGAAGTATTTTCTTCTTGGACATGCAGCTTGCGTTTTCTTTGTGAGAGACTTCCATGGTGTTTTAGTTGTGTGAGGGACTTGATAAAAGTAATCTTAGCCATTCAATCTTCTTATGCTTCTTTTTGAGTCAATTACAGGCATCGAAATCACTTGGAAATTGGTGGGATTTCCAACTTGGCAATTATATATGGGGAGGTGGTGATAGTGGAGGAGGGGGAAGTGTTTTATCCAGGGTGTTGAAGGGTTGCAGGGTAAGAGAAGGTGAGAACACCCGTGAGTTGTATCTGGGGTTTTGTTTCGGCGGGAAAAATGGCTTTGGACAAGTTGGCAGCTTTGGCCCCTCATCTCTTATAACTTCATTGTGAAATTCGCCCTTTTATGATACAACTTTAGGGGTTTGGCAGAACTGGCCCCTAAAGTTATACTTCACCCGGTATGCAATTTCAGCCCTTGTGATGCAACTTGAAGTTTGGCAATTTTAGTCCCTCAAGTTGTATTTCCTCCACTTGGCTATCTTTTGACTTTGACTGACTATGGCATTGATTTGACTTTGTCTTTTCCATCCCGTGCTTGGTTTGGTCGTTTTTGCTTTCTTCTTGTCCTTTTCTCGAATATCCGTTTCCTGCACAATACAAATGCAAAACATACAAATACAATGTATTTTTGGTACGTTTTTAGTCATTTAAGTCCGTTTTTTAGTAGAAAATGGTATGTGTAATTAAGCATATACCAAAATCCCCCATACTAAGATATTGCCGTGTCCTCACGCAATGTTCCTTGATTGTTATTTGGTTTCTCAAGATTTGGTGATTCAACAGAAGTTTGTCGGACTTGTTGTTGTCAACATTGTACGGGCTGAGAACGAGTGCGGCATCACAAAACAAAAATATAAAAAGTAAAACTACACTAAATTTATTGGTTTTTCAATGATTTATCACAATGGATTTTAACGGACCACTGAGATAAGTCAACTTCAACCAAAATAAATACTTACTTCACGGTAACTCTCACCTAAGATAAACCGCACAGTGAGGGCGGAGGATAGTGAATAACGCGGAGCTTATTCTCCTTTCGGACGTAGTTGCCTCCGAACAACCCCTCCTATACCCACTTTATAGTTTGTTAAACAAATCGCAGTGAGCCGTACGTCGTAATCGACACAATGGCAAGTTTTTAAATCTTTGCTCAAGTTGGGTAACCAATAAATTCTCCGGAAGTTTATTATGAATAATCCTTACTTGAGAATATAATATTTTTGTAGTTTTACCAATTTGGTGAATTTTAATTTCTATTTAAAGACAGGTTTTTATATTTTTTTTTTTTGGTTTTTTTTGTTTTTATATGAGTAATTATACTAATAAAAGTAAAAATGAAAAATATTTTTGTACTTTTTATATTTTTATAGAAGAAAATATTCACAGATTCAAACAAAAATTGTCAAACGTAACGATAATCATTTTCAACCTCCCCGGCAGCGGCGCCAAAAATTGATTCGAATAATATATATATAATGCTATAAAGCAAACACTCAACCAATTACCTTTACACAAGGAATGGTCAAAAGTTCACCAAAATAAAATATATATGTAGCCGGAAGTATGATTCCCGGGTCGTTATGTCCCAACGAGGCTTGAATGGAAAATCGAATGACGGATTGATGATTGATGTTTGAATATGACAAAGGTATGATTGGTTTTCTATTTTTACAAGTTAAATATGCAAAAACGATTAAATAAAACCTAAAAACGAAAGCTATATAACTTAAAACCTAAAACGGGCACGAAAAACGAGGGCTAAAAACCTAAATTTTGCAAATTAAACCCTAAAACAAATTTAAAAGCTAAAATAGATTCTAAATGACAAATAACGAAGTTTAAAAAAAACTAGACTAAAAACGGAGGTCGTTTGACCCAAAAACGAGTCAAGACAAGAACGGGAACGAATCCCGTTCTTTAAAAAGTAAATTTTTGAAAAATTAATCCTACAGAAACTTTTATATTTTTCCTACAAAATATATGAAAAAAGAAAATTTTAGAAAAAAGATTTATATTTTTCTGATTAATATTTTATTTTTTATGATTTTTTAAAGTTTTTAAAGAAAATAAATTATAAAAAATACTAAAAGTTTATAAAAAAATCTGAAAAATTTACACAAAATAGCTAAAATGTTAAGGGTCCTAAGAAAAATAAGTCGGGGAAACCAGCTTATCAAATAAGCTGTCGAATAAGCTTAAACAGCTTAATAGCTTAAGAGGCCAACACACCCTTAAATACCAAAGTGCCCAAGGGTCTAACAGAAAAGACCCAAGGGCGCAGCGGTAGAGTGTGTTGTGTATAGAGGGTTGAGAGTGGTAGAGGTCGGGGGTTCGAGTCTTGCTCACCCCTGACTTCCCACTTTCCCCTTTTATTTTTTTTTGAAAACTTTTTTTTTACAAACTTAAAAAGGGCTTATAAATAAGCAATTTTTATAACTACAAGTTTTTACAAGAGCTTATAAATAAGCTGGAAAAAGCCAAATAAGTTGGCAGACTTGGTTTTTATACCAAGTCTAAAAATCCAAACTGCTTGGGCTTTTTTAAAGCAAATAAGCAAAGACAAAAAGCAAAAAAAAAAAAAAAAACTTAATACACAAGTAATATGAGCTACAAAGAAAAAAATGAGTAACTTAATCAGCCAAATAAGCCAGAGATTGGCTGATTACCCTCAGCAGTACTAACTTAAGAGTTAGTGCTGCTAGACTTAATCTTAAGTCTGCTAGGCTTATAGAAGTTGAAAAAGCACAATGCTATGGCTAATAAGCAAAGATAAGACCTACCCTATACCTAATAAGCAAACACAACCAAATATAAGCCAGCTAAAACAAACAAATAAGCAGAATAAGCCATTAAGCCAAAGGCTTTAAGCTGCAGGCCAAAAAGGCCCTTGGGGCACTTTTGGGGCTTATTTTTAAGCCCTTAGAGTGGGACCCAATGGCTGAGCTTATAGGGGCTTAAAGCACACCCTATAAGCTTTCTAAAAATGCTTTTTAGAAAGGAAATGGTGAGCTTAATGACAGCTTAAAGAGGCTGTCAAAACTGTCTTTTGCACCAGGGGAAAATTATGCAATTTTGAAAATAAGCTCTAAAAAGCTCAAAATAAGCTAAATTTCCTAAAAAGCTTTCTAAACTAATTCAACATCCCTAATGCAACAAGAAATAAGCAAAAGCAATAGGCCACAAGCTCAAATAACTCATAATTGAGCTTTTGAGCTTAAGGCTGTTTGAAAAACAGTTACAAGCCTACTTTTGGCTTAAAAATAAGCAAACAAATGAAATTTTACAGTGAAAAACTTTCTTTCTAGCTAAAATATGGCCTATGAGCTTATCAAGATCAGCAATCAAAAAAAGAGTTTGGAACTTTTTATTACACTATTTTAAAGTTGGTCAAAAACTGCAAACATTCATTTTTACTCCCTTTTTATTTGGACAGATTTGAGGAAAGTTGTGTGGCTTCCAAACCTCAAATAATACTTAAAATAAGCTCTAAAGTGGAAAGTAAGCCCTAACAGATGATCAATGCCCTAAAAGCTACTAGACTACCAAAATTTAGACTCTAATTCTATTCCTAGCTTATCTAAAATCTAAAATGAAAAATGACACTTTGCTATTTATGACATTGGTATGGCAGTTAGACTTAAACCCTTAAGCAACAAAAAGACTTTGACAAGCAACCTTAACTACTGCATTCCAAGACAAAAAAAAACAAGTTTTAAGTGACATCAAATGTCCTTTAATCAACAGCTTATGAATAAGCTAATTAAAAAAAAACTATTGCCACAGTTTGAACTATAGCTAAGTTAAACTTAACTTTTGAATTTTAAACTATAAAAACTAATTAAAACTACTTATTAGACCATGATTTAGCTAGTTAAATCTGTCTTAGTGACCCCAACCCATTTAGACTATCATTTTGACCCACTTTGGCCTTGTCCCAAACACCTCTTTAATTTCCAAAAAGGGCTTTTTAAGCTGATTTAAGGAGATTTAGGCCAAGGGTCTTAAAAATAAATACTCATACATAAATAACAAGCATAAATAAGCATAATTGAAAGCACAAATAAGCTGCAAATAAGCTAATGCAGAGAAATGAGCTTAAAATGAAGGTTTAGCAATACCTTTGGTCCTTAACTTTGATACCCGGCTTCACAAAGCTAAATGACTAGTGTCCTAGCTCATCATACCCATAAGTCCATTCATTTTAGACTTATCATCCAATAAGCACAAAAATAAGCATTCATTCCATTTGAAAGTTTGCAATGTATTATGTAACTTTAAAACCCTGCAAACTTTGATTAAACAGGGAGGAGAGTAACAATACTGAATTAAAAGCTACAACAAGTTACAAATACGTTGAAAGAAGCTAAAAAGACTTAATTTAAAAGTAAAAGCTCAGGTTATTCAATGATATCTAAGATGCCTTTATAGGCATACAAAATTGTCCTATTTTATAGCCGAAATCTCCCAAACTAACTTGCAGCTGTTCTTTCTTTGTGAGAGAGTTCCATGGGTGTGTATAGTTGTGTGAGAGTTTATGAAACTAATCTTGGGCCTTAAATCATCTAGTCTTTCTTTTCTAGTCATCACAGCCGTCGAGGGCTCATGAAAGATGGGAACGATTGCCAAGTTGCAATCATTATAAGCTGGGGGAATAGTGGAGAGGGGTGTATGTTTATCCCATGGTGTTGAAGGGTTGCAGGGTAGAAGTGGGGGAGAAACCCGTTGATGTTGTGTTGGGGTTTCAAAAGGGCGGGAACAGTGTTATAAGGACAGGGAATAAGTTTGGGTGTTTGGGCAAAGTAAGACCCCCAAGTTGTAATAGTAGTTTTGCATCCCTGTCCTGTGGTTAAATGAGGTTTTAGGGTTTGGCAAGAAAACGCCCTCAACTCATATATGTCTTTTGCTAACCAAGTCCTTGTGTAATACAAAGTATGGGGACTTGGCAGATTACGTCCCTCTACTTGTATTTTTGCATTAATGCAAATTCCACCTTGTAGTCTTATGTTCTTCTTGTAAATACTTCGGATTTGGCATTTTTGGTCCCTCAAGTTATATTTCTTCTGACTTTGACTTTGACGGGGTTGACTTTGACTGTTTGACTTTTCTGTTGACTTTTTGACTTGATTGACTTTTTGGCTTCGTCTTTTCACACTTTTCCATTCCGTGCTCAGTTTTGTCGTTTTTGGCTTGTTTATTCGTCTTTTGTGAATATCCTTTCCTGCACAACACAAAAGCAAAACAAACATATATTTGGCAGTTTTTGTCTGTTTTTGGTCATTTAAGTCCGTTTTTAATGGAAAAAGATATGTGTAATTAAGCACATACCATACACGAAAAGCCGTTCGGGACCAGAAAGGGGTCCAAACCTTAAATTCAAAAATCGCATCAGTTGCTAATTTAAAAAATGCTGTCAAAATGATCTATAAATTTGCAGAACTTAAAATTGGCCAAAAACCTCTTTGTTTTCCACTTTCAAGCTTTGAAAGCACATGTGTCCTCTAGAAAACATCGTTTCGGACAACTTTCGTGTTTTACTCGACAACCAAAACGGACCAGAAAGCCTCCAAACGTCCAATTAAAAAACCATCCAGACTATTTTTAATAACAGTGCACCCAAATTGTATATAATTTTAAAAAACCTTTTAAACGGCCGAATCTCCTTCGGTATAAGAGCATTGGGTACCCTCAAGCCATACTTCAATCCATGACCCAAAAAGTATTGGCCACTGTCAGGCGAAAGTGCTATGGCAACGACATTCAGGTGCTCCCTCATTGGCTCAAGCCATAACCAAAAAGTTTGTCATGGGTCCACATATACCCCACTAAATACAAAAAAAGGACTAAAGCTATGGCGTTAGGTGGTATTTGCCAGCCCACAGCTTACCAGCCAAGGCACGGTGTAGATGGCGCGAGAATTTTTTGGGCTGCTGTGATGGCGCCTGGCCAACAGCCAATGGTACCCTCCGCTCTAAAGAGTTACGGGACGACCCTTATATCAAACTGACGAGACACAAGTACTATCATATTTTCAAGATTAAAAGTAGTTAAAATATTTTCACGATACCTAAAACCCATCATTAAACTTTCTACTCTGATAATTTCCCTCAGGGCACTCGTCTTTTTTATTACGAATCTGAATATTTTTCCTATGTATTTTGGGTATCGGCTAGAGCTTAGTTGGGGGCAACGCCCCCACTAATATACATGTGGCTCCGCCCCTGGATGCTAGTACTTGCTTCACAAATAAACAACTGAACACGATGTTCTTGTTTTGATTCTTGTCTTCACACGATCGAATCCCATAAGGGATATAAAAGTCGATCGTCAACCAAAACAGAAAAAAGTCATGTATGATATGCGCATGCATGGTATAACATGCATGGTTTTCATGCCATTTGACTAATCATCTGAATGAGTGGGAATATATCATGCAATCGTACGTATGGTTTTCACATGTAAATCATACGTATAGTTTTTTGGGCAACGAATATATGTGATCCTAAGGGGTGTTTATGTAGTCTCCAAACTTGTTTTCCAAGTTAGACTATAACACCTCTTAAAGTTCCATAAATCGACACTCTACTCCCTTGTACTCTTTTAGTTTGACCGGTCATAACCGATACCCCACGGGTTTTGGTTTTCGTAGCAACAAGTCATTCACTTGTTAATATTTATTACGTAATTAATTATAACGTCTAACATTTATAAATAATGACCATTTAATTATTTCGTAAAACATATTAATATAATTAATATACGATAAATATATTAATTACATTAATAAATGTATCCTCTGTGTATACGCGTGTGCCTCCACAGGCTCACGTAATTTCCCGGACATATATTATTTGGTATATGTACATATCACAACAGCTCCCACTTGGACATGTCTCAAATAATATAATAACATTGGTAAGTGTCTAGCAATACACCAATGCTCCCAGAAATACATGAGTGTGCTTTCATAAAGTCACGGTTAAATGATTTAGCATTTACTATCCCTTTGTTTTCGATACCGTGTTAAAAATGGATATGGATCTAAGTCATTCTATTATTTAACGATTCTGTTTCTCGTATATGTAATTAATCTAGATTTCCCAAAGTCATTGAGACTAGTCTATATGAGCTTTTGGGTGTGGCCACACATAAATCTGATTAATCCTACGAGGGGCCCAGTGGCATCATTCTTCAACAATTGAAGAAACAAATTCTTTATTGACTACAAGTGTCAAGTCATATGCTTCACAATCACTTCTGAAAATAGTCCTTATTAGCTACCTTATTCAGGATAACTTAAACTACATCAAAAAGGATTATCCACACATGCAAGACCTACTTGCGTCTCAAGTCTAAGGATTTAGTAAATTAAAATCACTTACAATATAATGACGCCGATCCATAAAGTGATAATCTTGTTAGTTGGGGAAGTCCGATATACATCTTATGATTATCATGTGAGTTTGATGGAAACATCTTTCAATGTCCAAAAATATCACCAATCACTCAGATTTGTCTTAATTTAACAATATTCCTATATTGTTGATCGACAATGGACTAATTTAGAATAATAACATTATTCATGGATTAAACATGAAATATAGGATACAATTTATATTAAATATAACTACATACCAAGTATCATTATCATTAATAAAATTGGCTTAACATCCCTTATCCAAATACTAAATAGATCAATGTAACACCCCCAAAATACGATAAGCGGAATACAACATTTGGGGTGCTACTTCACGATACAATCACACAAGTCATAACAAACAACTATAAAAGAGATGTTTGTTAAATAAATTTTCTTTACTTCGCTTGAAAAGAATCAGAGCACAAGGTCCACAAAAAACTTATTCGTTAGAACATTTATTTCTAAACAAGTCACATCACGAACTTCATTTCTCTAAAGTATTTCTATTATTTATTGACACAAGTTACCGAGCGTCACCGCGTCCTTGATATCCGGGGGGGGTTCCGTCCCTTATGCAAGCCATTCTTTAATAACCTAAACCTGAGATACTTGCTTTTTTAATATAAAAACGTTAAACCAAAAAATCGTTGAGTGAATGCATATATAGTTTACAAAATAACAGTTTTAGATTAGGAACGATATTTGGATTCAACCAAAATATATAACATTGTTCGTAGATAAGACATGGTTTATATACAAATAATTACATTTCAAACTAATGAAACCGTCTGTACGAAACTTAAATCAATTCATCCCGTATCTTTAGGGACGAAAATAATATGGGACGGGAAGTATGCCATCACTTCCAACTATTCTAAACCACAAATGTTCGTTAGGGTGCTCACCTACTGACTTCAAACCCCGGACGGGCTGTTGGGTCAAACCCAAAAATAAATCTATTTAATGCATTAGGTGTTCACTAATTAACAAGGCAACCAACGGTATAGACTCAGGTTTTTAAAAGGATATTCTCATTAGTGTAATGGAATTCATATTTAGTATCCAAAAAACATATAGCGTTCTCGTTTTTTCAACAAAAAGGCCAAGCCTCCCCCTCGCGGTTTTATTTTTAAAAACATTTTTTTAAAACCACTTAAAAGAGAGGCTAAAAAGCGAGGCTATGAACTCACCTTGATCGAAGCCGAAGATTAAATAACCAAAGCGATCACGAACTACTCGATGACGAGCTCAACCACGACCTATAATTTATGTCGTTCAATTATTATATCGTAAGATACGATCGGATAGTGCGCGCATCGCAACTATCCAAATAGTATAAATATACATAAACATGTGATGAGAAATCCACTTGCGCGTCCTAGATCCTCAAAGTCACGTAATTGAGTTACGATATATCTTTTATTTATATTATAGTCACTTAATAAAAAACTTTCTATTTTAGGAAACTTTCTATTTTTAAAAAGTTACTATTTTCGGAAAGTTACCATTTTTAGTAGGTCTCGTCTTCTAATTATATTTATAATAATATTTAGTTATCCCGTCGAACTTTCGACATGCAATTTGATTATCGTTCACTCGTATCGGTGTTGTATCCGAATATTTTCAAAGTTTCTATTTTTATAATCTTCTTTGTTCATAACAATTGTTAAGTTTAAAATATCACACTTTTAGTAATAATCACGTTTATTTATTTTTATAACATTCGACAAGTTTAGTCTTAACACGTTGACTTTCAAAAGTCAACGTTAAACTTTGTTTGACTTTGACTTTATGTATACATATATTACTAGATCTGACCCGTTCAAAACGACCAGTTATATTACATTTTCACGACTCGGACTCTGAAGAGATTTTATGCAAAACGACATTCCTGACAACTTTTTAGTTTTAGCCGAGACCCGAAACTCGACAGAAAATGATCAAAATGCCCCTGCAAGTTTGTGCAGGAACTATGACATTTTTAATAAAAATGCAGATTTTGACCCGTTATTACTCGATTTTAAAACTAACGAGACTCGCAGCAAAGTAAAACGTCATTCCGAGCAACTTTCGTGTTTCGCCGAAAGGCCGAAACGGACTCGAAAAAGCTCAAAACGGCCATTTAAAATTCTAACAGCAACTAAAAAAAATGCAATAGCTGTTTAGAAAATTTATACGTTTTCAAATCTTGTTTTTGCCGTAACTTATTCGTTATTAGGAGTTACGGGGCGTTCGAATTACCGAAACGCTCTTAAAAATACCCTCTACCATATTTTATAACCCAAAATCTGATTTCAGAAAATCTCGACTCTCGTTTTCCGCACCAAAGTTTCTGCTCAGAACTTACTCCTTACAAAATGCGCCAAAAACTATTTTTGACCCAAAAATCCACCCCACGACATATCTAAAATAGCCTATACAAGATATCCATATCGCTCAATCACCCAACAACACTTTTAATCTAATCTACGCAAGTTTCGCTCGGATTTCATCACATGCATCAATTGATAAATTAACAAATCGCGAAATACAAAAACAAACGTAACAATATTATTAATAAGAACACTCACAATGCTACAATAAGCAAAATCAATAATCGAAATTGTCTCCTTTGTCTTAGCCGAGACTCGAACTGAACCCAACAACCAAAACCGGACATTTTTTCAATTAACCAAGCTTTCAAAAGTGGTTATCTACCCATTATAAACCCACTTACCAACCGGAAACACTTCAATCTAACCCGAAACTCAATTCCTTCAAAACTCAATGCATGTGGGATTTTCTTATATGGAAATGTAGGCCTTGACACAAGGATCAATATTTTGTAGTTGGATTATGTTGCATGTCGAAAAATCAAGGGTTTTGGGTGTGCTTATGTTTGGCCAGTCGAAGGAGGTTGCAAGGGAGGAAGAAAGAAACCAATTTTTATAAAAGAGTTATAATGTGTGTGTGGTGGTGGTATTTATAGAAAATAAGTTTAATTATTTACCACCTTTAGTCCCTCCATCTTAAGGTCCTCATATTTTTAGTACAAGGGCTATTTGTTTCGTTATGTAACCGACCAAAGGCTCAGGATTATTCTTTCGTTACTAAATTTATTTTCGCCACACTTAATTTGGTTTAACATATTAAATAAAAATATTGACTCACGACAAAATAAAGTTTTGACTCGGTTTCGGCTAACTCGGAACAAGGACGAAAAATACAAATTATCGTCGTAAAAATAATAATGAAGTGCGTCGAAATTTCTACGATACTCAAAACGGTTAACGGTCGCGCGATCAAACGTTGACTCGCGAAACGACAAAATAAAAATTTCAAATTTCCGTTCGTAATAAAATACGAAAAATAATTATTTACGACAAATAAAATTTTATATGTCGACGTTCGTTCACACAAATTTATAAAATAATAATTATGACGCCTAATTCGCGATCGTCATACGCGTCGTAAAACTCGGGTTTTTACATTCCACCCACCTTAAGGGAGCGCCGTCCCGGTGCTCGTCCTTTCTTACTCGTCCTAGTTTCTCTTACGGTTGGACGGTCTCATGTGCTCGAATGCAAAGATCACACGTTATAATACTCGTATTGACTATTCCGGATGGAAAGTCAACAAAACAAATGAAAATTCATATCAACAAAATTTAAAATATAATTACAACTGCTCTTATTATAAGAGACAAAATACGTCACTAAACATATCCGGGAAACATATTTCGCGTTGTTTTTAAACGAAAGACTTTAGACGAAAAATCAACCCAAATCTCAGTTTGGTGATCATTCCAACAAAACGAAACGCACACCCTTACACAAAACTAAAACATACGTCGCTAACCAAAACTAAAACATACCTCAATAATCAAAACCAAAATACCTATCAATATTCAAAACTAAAATACTCATCAATATCCAAAATCAAAACAAACATAGCCCTCCCGGTCTCATTAAATATAGCACCACCGGTTGCGAAAAATAGTCTGGAGTACATACGACCCCATCAAACGCATTATAGCACCATTACACATAACCACATAATCATATAAGAACATAATCGCCTATTCGTCATTTTTAAATAACTTTACATTTCTACCTAGCCTTACTTAGGCACTTTATCACCCTTAGCAACAATCATGCTTGCTTTCTATAAGTTTTAGCAAAATATCCGTGCTTACTTATTAGGAAGCCTCAGCAATGGCTATGCTCATCACGCGGGTTCATACCTAACCGATTAGATTGCTTATTATACCGAGCTTGCCGGATGGCCAAGCTTCTTGGAAATGATCTCGACTTAATCACGGCTAGGTTTTAGCCAACCATAGTCATGCTTGTGGGTTAACAAGCCACAATCAACAATGGACTATTAGGTTTGCGTACCTCTCAACTCATCCTTCATCTACATCTGGGTAAGTATACCCATTACTCACGTCCTAAGCCACATTACGGCCACGTAAAACGACCTAAACGCTTACTACCATTCAAAAGCACATAGCACATAAAGCACATTTTTCACATAGTTCAACGGTGATAATCCCGCCAGAAAACACATATTGTCGAAAGACAAATTGAAAACAATTAAGAAAACAATTGAGCATCATGGGCTCGTTGCTCGTTCGAAGAAAAATAGAAATTTCAATGTTTCCACACTGCGACTAGCATAGTCGACTCGGTCCTAATGCATCGCGTAACATCTTCAGGTGAATCGTATCATCAAATCAAAACACTCACACTCATTCCTAATTCAATACCTTCGACTCAAGGAGTTAACTACTTCGATTGTTCCTCCAAGATGAAAACGGATGTCGCCATTCGGCTAGAGTCTCCAATATTTTCGCTCTCAAATACGCACACTAAATCGTCACGTTAAGGAGTAAGGGTCACTATACCTAACCTTAAGACAGGTGTCGCTTAGTGTCTTATTCTGATCCTCGACGATTTCAGGTATATATACAACTATACTACTACTACTTTTCATTTCGGGGAAAGAACTCTTCTTTACGGCCATTAGTTGATACATCAAAGGCAACACGCATCTAATGTCGGAGAAGTCTTCTCCATTTCTCACTTTCAACCTCGGGTCTAACCATCTTAGCTTCCACCCACCTTAGGAATCTTTACATCTTCAAGAGGATCCCTTCTCAGTGTCGGTATCAGGTTTACACCCTTGATAGCTCGGATCTACCATTGCTTACTAGCATACCGACTATACTTGGTCTTGACGCGTCTTCATAACAATCGCCGATCTACATTACCACGAACTAGATTTCACTCCTTTCTAGACACATTCGTTCCGAACAATACCATAGGTATTTCCTCTTCGGGACGACTCGGTTATAACGACTCACATGAGACTCTCTCCATGCAGTCAAATAGGTAGTAGGGTTTACTGGCCTAAAGAATCCTAGCAGGTAAAAATTAGTTTTCTCTCTTCCGAGTTTGACCCAAACGATTTATCTCGCAATTATCAAGCATTTTATATGGTTGACAATTTTGCCGAATAGGTGGGTTTTCCTTAATATTTGTGTTGCATAGTTGATCAGGTTATGCATAATTGAGGACCAAACGAAATCATGTCCATCCTCGTCAAAACGTTTCTTTTTCATGCGCTACGTGCGTAAGTTATAAAAAAAATTCAAGGAGTAAAAATCTAATTATTTCAAAAGAAAGAAAAGAAGATAGCACCATTTTTCATTTTTATTATTTAAATGGGAAATTTATTCATGTATATTATATTATAAAAATATAGTTTTTTTAAAGAAGATTTATTTGACACCACAGGGTCAGTTTATGAAATTTGAAAACACCTTTTTCCATTGTCTACACAAATAGTTTATACAACATAATCAGCGTGATTCACGCAACGACATTTGTTCAACACACAAACTCGTTATTGCAATTCACACTTTTAAAATCATCAATCTACAAAACATAATTTAATATAGTTTGGTCAACGGTTACAGCAAGTACCAAAATAATAATACCCACTCATGGACAATGCAAGCAAGTATCATACACGTTCGAAAGATTCGCCCATCGAAGCCACCTAACACTCGGAGTCAAATCAATCTCATACAAGCCGAATGCCTCGAGGGCAACCACGACCTCTGAGCTTCACTCATAGTACATCATACACAATGACACCTCCTCATAACTCATAACCGAACACAATTACAACAATCATAATAACAACGCCAAAAATAACATACATATATACCAATTTTTCCTAAAAAAAGGATACATCATTGGCTTTCAAAGCAAGTACATCCAACCGTAACGGTTCTAAGTTTCCAATACATGAACTACATATACATGAACTCTCCTAGAGTTCTAAATCAAAAGTAATAGCTAAAAAATGCACAATCACCATGCTGGTGATAAGATAAACTCTGAGGCAACGATAACCTCAACCCAATAAACCTAAATCTTGAAATCCTCCTACTTACTAGTCTGTGGACGATAAAAGTATGAGGTTCTCATCTACGGAAAGCATTTTGAGTCTAATTTCTTGAAAAATAGGGCCCACTTCCTAGAAAGTTTTGGATCTAAGGTGAAATTACCATTTTACCCCTATTTATCAAAGTCGCCATTTTTCAAAATTTTATCTCTCTACTAAACTGGGTGTATCTCCTAAACTGTCCGTCCGCAAAAGCCGAAACGACCGCTCAAATATAAGTTTGTTCAATATCTAGAACTAACAGTTTTACATATCTAGGTGTTGCTATATAAGTTTTTGAACTTATTACTCATTCAAATTCTGGTCTCAATTTTTGACTAATTTTGCCATTTCGGCGATATCTCATTATCTCATTCGTCGGGCTGTCGATATGACATCATAGTCGAATTCCTATACATGTACATAGTGGTTTTCTACCTCCTAGTCTAATTTCTCAGGTCTTCATAGACCAAAAATATTTTGAAACGTATCCAACAAGCTGCTATCCCAAAGCAGTCCTCAAAAATGTTTTGACAAATTTTTGTAGTTTACGAAAATGAGCGTAATTTGAAATTTATTGATACTTTTAATGTGAAACCAATTGGAGGTGATAGCCCTAAGAGCCTTCTACAGGTACCAAATTTTCTTTTGAAAAAGTAACTTACAAATTTATGGGAGTTATACTCCTTTTCCTAACGGTATACCAGATTTGACTAGTTTTAGAAAAATGACGATATCTCGCTCATCCGGAAGAGTTAAAATTATATCAAACTCACTACATGTACCTTAAACATGTACCAACATCTCAATTGGATTTCTCAGGTGCCGTAAGACCAAAATGATTCATAATCAACCCCACAACCTGCTGGTTACAAGCTGCTAAAAAATCCTTTTCAAAATCCAACCAAATGCCATTTTAATTCCTCCAAACGCCAATACAAAGCCATACCCAAATGACTTGACACTCTTTCAAACACAAAAACTCATAGATTTACAAAATCAAACATTCCATGACTTAAAAAGTAGAGGTCGATACGAGAGAATCGAAACACAACGCCAACTTTATTCGAAAGTTCCAAAAATAGCTGTTTTCAAACGACACGTTATGCCAACGACATAAGTTAATAGTCGTTTTCCAAATACAACCTGAGGGTTTCATGGGTGACATATGAAAAGTCCCAAACTACCATCAAATGAAAAACTTCAAAAAACAATTGTTTACGAAGACAACATATGCGAATTTCAAAAGCAAGTGGGAAAACTATAAGAACTCGGATTACGTCGATCAAATCACCCGATGGATCGACAAAGTACCGATCAATCAACATATCAAAAGATGAAAAGTAAAGTGCGTAAAAAGTTTCTGAAGTTAATCATATAGTACATTTGATGTTTGTTCATATCAGAGATTATGATCAAATTTCGATCTTTATTCAATAATAGAGTAGCGAAATGTTTAGAAAGAATATTATACTTATCATTCGCTAAGAAGCAATGGTCAAGATTATATATAATCGTTACACCAGTAGAATCGGACGCCCCGGTATATGTATAGATTCTATACTATATATATCATATATATATATATATATATATATATATAATAATATAATATATATTAAACAGGGTATATTGTTATTTACTTTTACCATAGTGTCACCACTTGATACATCACTTAATATGCAAATCAAATTATACCACATAACGGCACATAAGGGATCGGAAAACAAACATAAGGCACATAAGGGATCGGAAACAATGCGCGCGCGGATATCAGACAACGGTGAAAGACTCGTAAATTTTTTCCGAAAACAGTTGTAGTACAAGTTTTGTAAAACAACTTAGTTCGCTACAACTCGTGCTCTGGTATCACTCTATAACACCCCCAAAATACGATACGCAGCGGAATACAACATTTAGGGTGCTACTTCACGATACAATCACACAAGTCATAACAAATAACTATAAAAGAGATGTTTGTTAAATAAATTTTATTTACTTCGTTTGAAAAGAATCAGAGTACAAAGGTCCCAAAACTATCGTAGATTTTTTTTTCTACAAGTCACATCACGACTTCATTTCTAAAATATTTCTATTTATTTATTGACACAAGTTCATCGAGTCACCGTCCTTGATATTCGCGTTCCGTCCCATCCAAGCCATTTTCAATACCTGAACCTAGGATACATGCTTAAAAACGTCAACAAAATGTTGAGTGAATTCATTGAGTTTACAAATAACAGGTAGAACGCATATTTGGTTCAACAAAACATATAACATTGCTCGTAAGACAAGTTATATATAAATAATGAATTTCAACTAATGAGCCCGTGTACCGAAACTTAACACATTTACCCCGTAGGACGAAATAATGACCGGGAAGTATGCCACTTCCCCTAATACTAACCACAAAATGTCCGTTCAGGGTGCTCACCTACGGATTCAAACCCCGGACAGGGCTGTCAAACCCAATAGATCTATTTAATGCATTAGCGTTCACCTATAACAAGACAACTAATAATCACACAGTAAAAGGCATATACTCAATAGTGAATGAAATCATATTTAGTATCAAAACATATAGCGTTCTCGTTTTCACAAAACAACAAGTATCCCCCTCGCGGGTTTAAAAACATTTAAAACACTTAAAAGCGAGGCTATTAACTCACCTTGATCGAAGCCGAAGATTAAATAACCAAAGCGATCACGAACTACTCGACGACGAGCTCAACCGCGACCTATAATTTATGTCGTTCAATTATTATATCGTAAGATACGATCGGATAGTGCGCGCATCGCAACTATCCAAATACTATAAATATACATACACGTGTGATGAGAAATCCACTTGCGCGTCTTAGATCCTGAACGTCACATAATTGAGTTACGATCTTTCTTTTATTTATATTATAGTCATTTAATCAAAAACTTTCTATTTTGAGAAACTTTCTATTTTTAAAAATTTAGTATTTTCAGAAAGTTACTATTTTTAGTAAGTATCGTCTTCTAATTTTATTTATAATAATATTTAGTTATCCCGTCGAACTTTTGACATTCAATTTAATTATCGTTCACTCGTATCGGTGTTGTATCCGAATATTTCCAAAGTTTCTATTTTTAGAATCTTCTTTGTTCATAACAATTGTTAAGTTTAAAATATCACACTTGTAATAATAATAACATTTATTTATTTTTATAACATACGACATGTTTAGTATTAACCCGTTGACCTACAAAAGTCAACGTAAACTTTGTTTGATTTTGACTTTATGTATACATATATTACTAGATTTGACCCGCTCAATTCGACCCGTTATATCACATTTTCACGACTCGAACTCTAAAGAGATTTTATGCATAACAACATTCCGGACAACTTTTTAGTTTTAACCGAGACCCGAAACTCGACAGAAAATGACCAAAATGCCCCTGCAAGTTTCTGCGGGAACTATGACGTTTTTAATAAAAATGCAGATTTTGACCTTGGTTTTGACCCGTTATTACTCGATTTTAAAACTAATGAGCCTAGCGGCAAAGTAAAACGTCATTCCGAGCAACTTTCATGTTTCGCCGGAAGGCCGAAACAGACTCGAAAGTGCTCAAAACGGCCATTTAAAATTCTGACATCAACTAAAAAAAATGCAATAGCTGTTTGGAAAATTTGAAAGTTTTCAAATCTTGCTTTCGCCGTAACTTCGTTATTAGGAGTTACGGGGCGTTCGAATTACCGAAACGCTCGTAAAAATACCCTCTACCATATTTTCTAACCCAAAATCAGATTCCAAAAAATCTCGACCCCCGTTTTCCGCGCCAAAGTTTTTGCTCAGAACTTACTCCTTACAAAATGCGCCAAAAACTATTTTTGACCCAAAAATCCACCCACGACATATCTAAAATAGCCTATACACGATATCCATATTGCTCAATCACCCAACAACACTTTTAATCTAATCTACATAAGTTTCGCTCGGATTTCATCACATGCATCAATTGATAAATTAACAAATCGCGAAATACAAAAACAAATGTAACAATATTATTAATAAGAACACTCACAATGCTATAATTAGCAAAATCAATAATCGAAATTGTCTCCTTTGTCTTAGCCGAGACTCGAACCGAACCCAACAACTAAAACCAGACATTTTTCCAATTAAACCGAGCTTCTAATAACGATTATCTAGCTTCGGTACACCCCCTTTTAAACCGAAAATGTTTGAAACTAACTCGAACTCTAACTCCAAAAATACCCATTGCATGTTATATATTTTTGGTGGAAAACGTAAGAAATGACGAGGGGATTAAGAAAATATGACTTGATCGTGTTGCATGTGAAAATCAAAGGGATTTGGGTGTCTTATGTTTGGCCGGTTCGAAAAGGTTGCAAGGGAGGAAGAAAGAAACCAATTTTTATAAAAGAGTTATAATGTGTGTGTGGTGGTGGTATTTATAGAAAATAAGTTTGATTATTTGCCACCTTTAGTCCCTCCATCTTAAGGTCCTCATATTTTTAGTACAAGGGCTATTTTTTCGTTATGTAACCGACCAAAGGCTCGGGATTATTCTTTCGTGACTAAATTTATTTTTGTCACACTTAATTTGGTTTAACATATTAAATAAAAATATTGACTCACGTCAAAATAAAGTTTTGACTCGGTTTCGGCTAACTCGGAACAAGGACGAAAAATACAAATTATCGTCGTAAAAATAATAACGGAGTGCGTCAAAATTTCTATGATACTCAAAACGCTTAACGGTCGCGCGGTCAAACGTTGACTCGCGAAGCGAAAAAAATAAGAATTTCAAATTTCCGTTCATAATAAAATACGAAAAATAATTATTTACGACAAATAAAATTTTAAATATCGATGTTCGTTCACACAAATTTATAAAATAATAATTATGACGTCGAATTCACGATCGCCATACGCGTCATAAAACTCGGGTTGTTACAATCAAATGCTTGATAATTCTAGTTGACGAATCATGCCTCAAGATACGACAATCCTACTTGTTGACAAGGCATAGATTTTATTAATTTCAACTAGCTTTGATCTTTCAGAATTTTGAGAATACTTATTTCAAGAATTCAATTAGTGAAGTTATTGAATATCTATGATGATTGTTTATTCGTGTAGATACAAATATCTTGATATTAACACACTATATCCCATAAGGTGTGTGACATCAGCTGTTAGAAACAATAATCTTTTACAACTTCCAAAAGTGTAAAGCATTCTTATTCTTTAATGTATAATGCAACTATGGTCTTAGTTGAGCACAACTAGTCCATATGGTCATCATCAAGGATGAAATCCTAACATAACTAGTATTGAGTGTCATCTCAATTAGATTAGCATCCGTGTATACAAACAACCCTATGCTTTTATCTAAAATCCGTAAACAATGAATACCTTATTAATAATGTTTGGCACCTCATGAACTTCAAGTTCATTGGTTTATACTAATTGCATAATAAATTGTTGCAATATATATTCTTAGATTTTTTATTACTACGGATAAATCCATAATCTAGGAATGAATTCCCAAATCCAAACATATTCTATTAAAATATTCAATGTAATGATTATCTAATGACTTTCGATTAAATACCAATGTTTTCAAATCATCTTGCATTCATACATAATACAACTATTCTTCTACACAATATGATGTACATAATGAATCCTTTAGACCGACTTAAGATTTCATTCATGTTCTATCTTATCAAAAACTATGTATCCGAGACTTTCTAAATGGTATATCATGTTGTGTTAGACTTATATACCGCATATGTTTATAACAATAAACATATATTTCAAGGTTGTATGTTTTATTTCCTAAATGTATCAAGTGAAGGAAAACTAAACATAAATACTCCCACTAGCTTTTAGGAATACTTAGAAGTTATCTTAATTATAATTAAATTTAAATCAAGCAAGTGATTTATTTAACAATAAACTTAAGATTCCTCTCCTAGATGCTTGCAATGATCCACGCTTGGATTCTTGCCATTTGTACACTTCATAAAGATTATATGAATTCATAAACTCCTTTGATTACTTACCGTCCTCGCAATAGTAATCATCCAAGGAAGAGTTTTAAATTTCATTGCCATATTTCATCTATATGAACACTATTATGACAATCAACCATCTTTAAATAATTAATGCGCATCGAAAAAATATTTAATCACAATCAATTTCTTCAGTATGATTAAAATCCTATCATAATGCGTGCATTAAATACGTGTACAACATTGTCCTTATGAGTTTGATGCATAGAAACAAACCACTTGGGTTTTCTACTCTTTGAAGAAACTTATTTTAACTTCACAGTCTAACCGTTTAGTTAAAGATTAATCAAGTTCTAAAATTGATTATCTTCGTGGATAGCATCTTAACATTCATAGATTGAGTCATTTACCGAATTCAAAATTTAACAACGCATCTCTATGGTTAACAGGTTCACCGTGATCCTGTGACTCATATTCCTCAACCTTGATATAACATTTATCAATCAAGTATTTGAGGTATCCTTGCGGATCTATGAACAAGAATTATATCATTATGAGGTTTAACATTTATATGTACAACCTCGGTATGATATTCACTAGTGTATTTAGAAGGGTATGTATTTTATATTTTTATCTCTTCCTGATCTAAAAACGCTTCCACTTGCTTTTTGTAATTAGAGACTCTTCTATAATTACTTAGCATGTAGAGTAACAATAATGTGTTCTATTTTGGGACATTACAAAATACATTGATAGTTCATGAGTTTAGTTTGTTAATATCATTCTTCATAAGAATTGTAACAAATTCAGAACTTTAATTTTAAGACTTACTGGGAGTCCACATTCCATAATCATGATGGTGTCTTATTAACCTTCTAGGTTGGAGTCTTATTGAGTGCATACTAGACATACCTAATTTTTAAACCTTGATAGATTTGGAGGTAAAATATTTAAGTTATCTAAATCAAATGATTCCAAAAGAATTTGATTTAACACTCTAGACATACCATAAATATGTGGTATTCTATGAGTAATTTGATTGCGAGACTTTACCACAATATCTTAAATAACTTAATACTCTTTAGGTTACATACTTATCAATTGTGTCAAACTAAATTGAATATGTCGTATTTAAAAACCTATTGCATGCATTAATGTATACAGCTTTAACTAGTTCAAAAACTCTATGTACATATCTTTACAAAAGATATAACATGTTAACTATACATTATTTTGCATTTGAACAATTCAAGGACTTCATGTTTATGTCCTCACAAAAAGACATAACTTACTTTATGTTTTGAGTCTTTCAACAATTAAAGGACTTCATGTTTATAACTTTACAATAAATATAAACATACTTAACTAAAGTAATTATGAAAGCCGACTCTTGGCTTCAATAGTAATTTCAAGTTAAACGAGATTACTTTATTATTTGGGACATTCCAAGAGCACATAAATATTTTACTTGAAGTAGTCTTTAATTCATATCTTGACATATGTTATAAATGGGGCAAAATGTCCTAGTAGAATATTAGTTTCTTACCTTATGGTCAAGAGAACCTTTAATCATATTGTAATAGTCATGTGTTGTACCTTGCACACAATAAAGATTTCTCCCACTTGTGCATGACACAACATCATACATGTAGTTAAAAAACACGACGTTCGTTTGTTTATGTAGACAATATGATAGTGTCACAGATATTAGCGTTACAAGTAGATATAAAACCACATTGTTTTATAAGAAATAGTGGACGACTATCCTTAAAACCATGAGTGTCTATAGTTGAAAAATAATGTATTACCTCAAGACAAGCTAGAAATAATTTGGGTTGCTAACAAGACAATAAAGCTTGTAGCTACCACTAAATTAGACAACATTACACGAATGACTTGTTCAGAAATAAATCGCAATGCTCCCACCGGATTTGAAAACATTGCAAGTGTTACATAACCACTGAAAACAAAGAGTGATTTATTCACTCTCCTACTCTCTTTGAAATCCTACTGGTAGCAATGTACTTAGGTTTCAAAAACTTCACTATGTAGATGACGGACTATCCATCAATGCTATTTATTAACTTGAAATTTGGGCATGCAATTTCCTCTATAATTTTGGTTAAAGCAAACAACTAGATAAATCATGCTAGTTTGCCTTTACCACTTTGGCGGTAATGTTGGTATTTTCTAATCAAGAACTTAAAGCATCTTAAATTAAGATGTTATCATTTGTTAACTCCAGAACATGTTCTCTGGTTATCCAAATGTCTTATATGTTTCAAAGTATTCACCACCGAACAAGAGTGATGAAATCTACATGAAAATATAATTCATGCAATCTACTTAACCATGTAAGTTTGCTACGAGTTTGATTAAAATTAGGACAATTCATTTGTTCCTATTATAACTTTTTCAAGCAAGGAAAAATGATAGGAACGAGTCTCCATTTTCCTTACAAGGAAAGTAGACTTAGTTTGTCTTCTTCAAGAAAGAAACAAACCATCGTTTATGGTTTAATGTTACATTAATACTATTAAAGAATCAAAAAATTCAAATTTTTAGTATTTTTGATAATACTCCTTGAAGAAAATTAACTACCCATGTTTAACTATATAAACAATTAATTTCCTAAAGGCTAGGATCCTACTTGACATACCACAATCACATCAGTTGATCTGCTAGCAATGATGTATTCATTAGGTAATTGACGATCAATAATTGTCAATCCAATTGCAATTCCTAAAACATTATTGGACTTACTTTATTACATTAATGAACTAGTAAGCATGTTTTATCCCATCTATGCCTTGATCATAAGGTCTCGCTAACTTACCTTGATTAAGTCGTTCAATCAAGAACTGTGATTATGTAACACCAACGTCTCACAAAAAGTGTATAATCACTATGGGGTTGCAATCTACATACGTCTCACATGATGTAAAAGGCAATTGCAAGTGTTCTTACAAATTGGATGGCAACAACTTATTTAGAAGGGTATTTTTATTTGACGTGGCAAATATGTACAAAAAAACATGCATACATCTTGGTATCATAAATTTTAATAAAAAATTTACTCAATTAAGTTATTTATTACGGTGTCACTTAATTTCTATACATCCCATGTATAAATAGTGATACCTTTAAAAAATTGACGATTCCACGTGTTTTCAAATCTAAATAATTCTTATTTTATCGTGAGAAAAAAATTAACGAATGATTACAAATAATTCAAATCCTAGACCATTCACGCTTCCTAAGTAATTGCAAGATATCAGGGGTTTATACAGTATAAATACCTCAAACCCTTATGTTGGTGATTTGATAATGACATAACATATTATTAACAATTAAACGTAGCAGATAAATCACCAATCAACGAATCCATAGAGTCATATGATTAATCAAATAAATAACAACGATTATTACCTTTGCAGTGTGATCGGTAGAATCAAAGAACAACCTTCTCTTGCACACGATCTATCCAAGAAACCAAGTGACCAAAGTAGCTCACCTCTATGAATATCCACACTACACTTCACCGTATACCTCTTGGATGCCAGTCCTTAAACTCGTAACCTTGGATTAGACTTTGAATGAACAAGAAACAAAGTGATTAATCAAGAAAAAAAACTCTTGGTCTTTGTTTTTTATGTTGGGTCGTGGGTTTTAAAGAGGAAAAGAAAGGAGAGATTTTAGTAAATTATAATCAAATAAATGAGGAGTTAATCCCATATTTATTGACTAAAATATTGACCAAATCACGAGAAGATATCAATCAATTTATAACATAAAATTGATCTTATCGCTTTCCTAAATCACATCCATAGGCCGGCCCTATATGGGCTTCAAATGGGCCTCACATTTGTTTTCCAAGCCCAATAAACTAAGTACATTAGTTAGTTATTATAAGCCCAGTATTAATCCCGAGTTACTTAGTTTATTTATATATCGTTAATACAATAAACACGCTATATACAGTGGCACCTCAGTGTATATGTGTGTGACCCCATAGGCTCACATGTGTCCAGCCATACATTATTTATTATGACATGAGCATACTTCAACAGCTCCCACTTGCGCACCTCATAATAATCAAGTAATGATACAAGCAAAGGTTAGCGTCTTGCAACACGTCAATGCCTCCAGAAATATATGAGGATTGTTTCTTAAACATCGTATTTTAAATGGTTTAGATATCAATCATCCTTTTGTTATAGATACTATGTTAAACATTAGACACGGATCATGAGTCATTCTAATGCGGCCACACATACATCCGTCTAAATTATCGAGGGGCCAAGTAGTATCTAACTCTAAAACATGTGGAGGAACAAATCCTATTTTTGACTGCATGTGTTCGTCATGTGTTTCACATCCCTCTTGAAAATGGCCTTTAAAGCAGCCTTGTTCAGGTCAGCGTTGAACGATATCTAAGTTTGACATTCCACACACACAAAACCTACTATCATCTCAAGTATGAGGATGAGAGACATAACCACTTGGAAGATTCACTATTGACACCGATCCATGTAGTGATTTCTCATAGGTTGGGTCAGTCCAATGTTCACCCATTGAACAACATATGAGTTTGGCGGTATCATCCATTAATATTCATACCATATGAATATGACCAAAACACTCACATTTGCCTTATTTCAATGATACTCCCGTATCATCAGCTGACAATGGATGTTTTAGAATAAATAAATTATTCATGGATTTAAACATGCTAATATAGGACACAGTTGATATACAATGAAAACGATCACACCAAGTATATCAATTCATTATGAAATAAAAACTGTTTTACATCCTAATTATTCAAATACTAAAATAAACAGATCTACATGAAACTACCAGCTGGTCTAAGTCTAATGTTCCTAGCATGCTCAACATGTTTGGTGCAAGATATTGGTTTTGTAAATAGATCAGCTAGGTTGGTATCTGTATAAACTTTGCGAATACGGATATCATCCTCTTGAATTATTTCTCGAACAAAGTGATATTTTCATCGAAAATGTTTAGCACCTTTTTGAACACCAGGTTCATCGGCTATGGTGATGGCACCGATGTTGTCACAATACATATCCATAGGTCTATCATTATTGGGAACAACGCCATAAATGAAATTACATATCCAAATTGCTTCCATTGCAGCTTCAAAATTAGCTATGTATTCAGCTTCCATGGATGAAATTGCAGTAGTGCTTTGCTTAGAACTCTTCCAATCAACAGCACCTCTGTTCATCACGAAGACATACCCCGTCTGAGATCGAAGGTCGTCCCGATCAGTTTCCCAACTAGCGTCAGTGTAGCAAGTAACACTAAGCTCAGTTGTGGAATCACCGTCATAAACAAGAAACATATCTTTAGTATTTCTAAGATACTTCAATATGTTCTTCACAGCAGTCCGGTGACTTTCACCTGGATTCTGTTGGTATCTACTCGTTAGGTTCTGAGAGAACACTATATTAGGTCCAGTGCACCACACTGCGTACATGATTGAACATACAACCGAAGCATAAGGTATTCCTTTCATTCGCATCACATCAGCTGGTGTGAAGGGACCTTGAGCTTTACTCAAGTCTACATTAGGTTGCATTGGAATAGTTCCACATTTGGAAGTATCTATCTTGAATCGTTTCAAGATTTTTTCAATGTATGCATTTTGACTTAAACCGATTAACCGCCTTGATCTATCTCGGTAGATCTTAATTCCAAGGATGTACGCCGCCTCACCTAATTCTTGCATGGAAAATCACTTTCCAAGCCAGGATTTTACATCTTGTAGCATTGGAATACTGTTTCCCATGAGTAATATGTCATCGACATATAAGATTAAGAAAACGAAGATACCTCCACTAGCTCTTTTATATACACATGGCTCATTAGGATTTTGAGTGAAATCATACTTTTTGATTTCCTCATCAAATCTCTTGTTCCAAATCCTAGAAGCTTGCTTAAGTCTATAAATGGATCTTTGAAGCTTGCATACATGTCAAGGATTATTAGGATTCACAAACCCCTCTGGTTGCACCATATAAACGTCTTCGTTTAAGCGACCATTCAAGAAGGCGGTTTTGACATCCATTTGTCAAATCTCATAGTCATAATACGCTGATATGGCTATAAGGATCCTAATAGCTCTTATGTCTGTAATAGGCGAGAAGGTTTCTTCATAGTCAACCCCGTAGGTTTGAGTGAAACTTATTTTGCTACAAGACGAGCTTTATAGGTGTGTATATTGCCATCTATAATGGTCTTTTTCTTGAAGAGCCATTTGCTCCCAACAGTTTTATAGTCAGGGGGAAGATCAACCAGCGTCCAGACTTGGTTGTCTTTCAAGGATTTCATTTTCGTGTTCATAGCTTTAAGCCGTTTTTCGAATTCAATATCCGATAATGCAGCTTGATTGTTAGGGGGTTCACCATGATCACCTAACTCATGTTCCTCAGCATCGATATAAAATCCATATCGTTCAGGTGCTCGAGGTATCCTTACGGATCTACGAACGGGATTTACATCTGTTTGAGGATGGACATCATCATGTTCGTCCTCAGGTTGATGTTCGCTAGTATTATTTGAAGGTTGTTTGTCTTGCCTTTAAATTTCATCAAAGTCTACAGTGCTCCCACTTACTTCTTGTGATATGAGATTTCTCTCAAAAAATTCAGCATACCGAGCAACAAATATTTTATTCTCAGTTGGGTAGTAGAAATAGTAACACATCATTTCCTTTGGGTATCCTACGAAGATGCAATTGATAACTATGGATTCTAGTTTGTTTGGCGTGTCTCGTTTAACGAGGGCCTCACAACCCCAGACCTTCAAGTAAGATAGGTTTGGGACTTTCCCATGCCATATTTCATATGGAGTCTTATTAACCTTCTTGGTTGAAACCATATTAAGTATGGGTGCAACAGAATCTAGAGCATAGCCCCAATAGGACATTGGCAAAGTAGTTAGACTCATCATGGATCGAACCATGTCAAGCAAAGTTTAATTTCTTCTCTATGACACACCATTGGTTTGTGGCGTGTAAGGGGGAGTAAGTTGTGAGATAATCCCACGACTCCTCGGGTGATCTTTATAACTTTTGACTTAAATACTCGCATCCTCGATCCGATCAAAGCGCTTTTATAGTCTTTCCGAGTTGATTTTCTACTTCGTTTTGGAATGTCTTAAACATTTTAAAGACTTCATGTTTATGTTTTATTAGGTAAACATAACCATATCTACTGAAGTCGTCAGTAAAAGTAACGTAGTAGTTAGCACCTTCTCTAGACGTGGTTCTAAATGAGCCGCATACATCACTATAGATGAGTCCAAGTAGATCATCAGTTCTTTCACTTCCATGAGTGAAAGGTTTTCTTTCCATCTTTCCAGATATACAAAATACACATACGTCAAAAGACTCATCGTCAGTTGACTCAAGAAGCCCATCGTGTTGCAGCTTCGTAATGCGTTTCTTGTTTATATGGCCAAGACGACAATGCCATAGAAAAGTAGAATCCAAGTTGTGCTTGGATTTCTTATTGCTACATGTGTATATAGAACGCTCATTAGATACATGATCATGCATATCAATTTCAAAAATACCATCACGTGGAATAACATTAAATTAAAATAAATTATCCTTAGAAATTGAAATAGCACCATTATCCATAAATTTATGAAGAAAACAATTATCCCATAAACTTGAAAGAGAAATAACCCATCTAGTAATAGAGGGTGAAAAATGACAATTGTCTAATAAAAGAACCATTCCACTAGGGAGGGTAAGATCAAAGCTCCTTATGGCTTCGACAGCTACACGGTTTCCATTGCCAACGTACAGATCCAAAGCACCTTTATTCATCTTTCAAATTCATCTAAGCCTCTGAATTGTATTACAAATGTGAGTGCCACAACCAGTGTCATAAATCTAGGAATTACTTTTAGGGAATGAGTAGAGTTCTATAGTGAAGATACTTGATGTGCCAGACGTGCTAGCTTTGTTCTTCTTTAACTCTGCCAAATAAAGAGGAGAGTTCATCCTCCAGTGTCTAGTCTTGTGATAGTGATGACACTCTGCATCCTTGGCAGGATGCTCCTTTTTAGCAGGTGGTGGGATCTTGTGCTTGGGGTCATAAGCCAACTTACTCTTGCCCTTGCCTTTTTTCTTTCCCTTGCCTCGTGCTTGCGATTTAGGTTTCTAGATTTGACCTTGCCTTATAGCTAGGACAGCAGGAGCTTTCTTGGGTATACTCTTCTCTGCAAGTTTTAGCATGGCATGTAGTTCATGTATAGTCTTCCCCATGCCGTGCATGTTATAATTTTGCACAAACTGGTCATAGTCTTTGAGAGTGAAGTAAGAATCAAGTTCACCCCAAGAACTAGAGGCATGGGATAGCCAAGTCGCTCCATCTGATCCAAGTAGGCTTTCATCTTCAACACACAGGTGCTGACAGATTGGCCTTCCTCTTGCTTGCAAGCATGAAATGCCTTGACAATTTTAAACAGTTCTTGCTCAGCCTGCTGCTGGAACATAGTTTTTAGTTCTTGTAGGATCTCAAATGCGGTGCGGTCCTCCAAGTTCTTTTGGATCTCGGGGGTCATGCTCACCAGCATAAGACAAAATACTTCTTGTTGTTCAGCAACCCTAAGGGTGTAGGCGTTACGAACAACAACAGTTGCAGTGGCAGGAGGTGCTTTAGGTAAGGCCTCTTCCAGGTGGTGCGACTTTTGTTCATTCTTGAGGACAATCCTCAGGTTGCGATACCAGTCCAAAAAGTTGATACCATTCAACTTCTCCTTATCTAGAATTGACCTGATTGAGTTGTTGTTTGTGGTTTGATTTGCAAACATCTACAAAATAAAGTTTAAACTTTTAGTAATTTCAATAATTAACCCTTTTAAAATTACAACCCAAGTTTTATAATATAAAACAATTAATTTTACGAAAGGCAAAGATCCTCATTGAGGTTTCACCATCACATCAGATGATCTGCTAGCAATGACAAATTCAATAGGTAGGTGACGTTCACCAATTGCAAAAACCTATGCAATTTTTAGACCATATGGGACTCATGACATTAATAACCGAGTAACTAATGTCAAGCTGGCATGTTTAGTCCTATCCTTGCCTCTAGTTAAGGATCTTACCCGCTTAACTCAATTAAGTCATCAAATTTAAGAATTGTGAAAATATGTCTAGGTCTCACGCATAGAGAATGATCACCCTGGGTTACAATTCACCTACGGTCTCACGCAGAGCAAAAAGTAATTTCAGGTGAACTTAATCAATTAGACGGCACGACTTAAATTTATGACGGGTATTAGTTTTGATAATTACGTGATCAAAAGTATGTACGAGGAAGCATGCATTCATCCTTTGCAGCACAAGTTAAAAACTATTTTTTAACTTAAGTCTAAGTATTATTTTTCTTTTATATGTATCGAGTTGTCTATTTTAAAGACTAATATATAACCTATGTGGAATAAATATTATAAATCAATGATTTAGTTTCTAATTTGTGTTTTATTTTTAGTTTTATAAAAATATTTGCAAGTTATATACATTCCAAACATATATAAAAGCAAACAAAACAAACACAACAACAAGTTTGCAAAGCCTCAACCGATAAAAAAACCTATGATTGGTCTCGTGAGCCATCACAAGAACCAAGGGGCAAACTAAAGGGTTAACCAAACAACCACATGGAGGGCTCCCACTTGCTCTAAGACCTATTAAAAGCAAGTGGAACCCCAAGTGAACAAGATACCCAAATCTACCAAAACATTTCAGCTGTCTTTATGGGCCTGAAACTCCAAGAATGATTCTTTACCAAACTGAGCTCCAGTTGAACAAATTTTAGCCCTATTAGTTGTGAACCTGCACAAAAAAATTGGGCTTCTAACTCCTTACAGAACTCCGGAAAATTCATTTTTAGTGGAAGTCACTCTAGCAGTTCTGAATTTGACTTTTCGCCTTTAACTCTTTCGCCATTCGAATCCAAACAACGGTTACAATATTTTGATGACTAAACACACTTTACCTATCATCTAAATATTGTAATGTTCCCAAAAAAATGGCTACAACAAAGATTAAAATCATACAAAAAGAGCCAAAACAATGGCAAACCCAAAACTGAAAATTAAATGCGAATACTAGCGAATGAAGTCACAAATGGTCAAGGTTTTCATCGGCTTTGAATACGAAATATAATAATACTATAATATCATGTGTTAACAAGGTGTTAGCTAAGTCCATGGCCAAACATGCATGTATTTGCCATGTAAACAAAGTAAATAACAAGAAATAACTTGTTAGCCTACGAATCAAAGAAATAAATTAACTAGAATTAAAACCCCGATTTGGTGCATGTAACCTATGGCCTTAGGGTCATTAAACACTGATTTAAAGACCTTATAATTATCATGTAATTACTGAATTAATTACCCCAAGGGCTGATTAAAAATTAATTCACGAATCGAATCGAAAAACACGATTTACGCCATTTTACACATACCCGATAACGAAAACAATTAAAGCATGCATAACAAATGGCTATGGATCAAAAATCACATATCATAAGACCCGTTAAGGGTCGAATTTATTTAGAAAATTAAGTCCTATGGGTTGTTTTAATAAATATCTTTGAATCCATAAAAAACACGTGTTTTTAGCCATTTTTACGCATACATGATAATCATATGACATCATATGATGGCTCGTGATATTACTGTTGGTGATTTGATATTGAAATAATATATTATTAACAATTAAACGCAGCGGATAAATCATCAATCAACGGATCCATAGAGTCATATGATTAATAAAATAAATAACAACGATTATTACATTTGCAGTGTGATCGGTAGAATCAAAGAACGGCCTTCTCTTGCACACGATCTATCCAAGAAACCAAGTGACCAAAGTAGCTTACCTCTATGAATATCCATACTACACTTTACCGTATACCTCTTGGATGTTAGTCCTTAAACCCGTAACCTTGGATTAGACTTTGATTGAACAAGAAATAAAGTGATTGATCAAGAAAGCAAAAACTCTTGGTCTTTGTTTTTTATGTTGGGGCATGGGATTTAAAGAGGAAAAGAAAGGATATATTTTTGTAAATTGTAATCAAATAAATGAGGAGTTAATACTATATTTATTGACTAAAATCTTGACCAAATCATGAGAAGATATCAATCAATTTATAACATAAAATTGATCTTATCCCCTCCCTAAATCACCTCCATAGGCCGGCCCCATATGGGCTTCAAATGGGCCTCCCATTTATTTTTCAAGTCCAATAAACTAAGTACATTACTTAGTTATTATAAGCCCAATATTGATCCCGAGTTACGTAGTTTATTTATATACTGTGAATACAATAAACACGCTATATACAGTGGCACCTCAGTGTATATGTGTGTAACCCCATAGGCTCACATGTGTCCAATCGTACATTATTTATTATGACATGAGCATACTCCAACACCTTAGTGATATGCCTTGCAAATAAATAGTACTTTTGCAAATTACGTCATTGATAAAATTTAATCTTTAGTTTAAAACACATTATAAACCCTTAAAGGTCTATAATAAATCTTATTTCATAGTTATTAGTCATGTTTATATTTTCTTTTTTGAAAAACCCTTTTGTTTTTACACAAGTCAAAACTTATAAAACAAAATAAATATAAACTGCTAATACACATAAAATTTATTTAAACAATTTAACAATTAACTCATGCAAATATTAATGATGATCATAATTATCGAATAATTAAACTATGTGTATATTTATATAAGGCTCCTTCTTCCAATGAATCAGACCACATACATTGTTATAATCGATTGCGTAAGCCATATATAAATATATACCACATAGCACATAAAGCTGATAGAAAATTTCAGTCGACTTCAGGCCCCGTCAGGACATAGCTAGGATCTTCCCCAGCTTTTGAAGTAAACTACAAAGTTATAGCCTACTGAGTCGTGGACCTACCATAAAATTTTAAATTTTTTTGACTTACGATAAAAAATTTACAGAATTTTTAGTGACAGGGTGTCAAACAATCCAAAATCCAAAAAAAAACTCAATCTTTTATGTCTATTTAAGTTTTAATCATCGATTTGTATGACAACTAGTTAACAACAGTAACTAATAACACATATATCATATATCTATCCATGATAAACTTGCATGTGTTTATCACGGATAACTCATTAACAATTAATTACTAGTAAAAAGATCAATTAACCATTAAACAATCGAATTTTAACACATAAAATTTCATACAACCTATGTTTTTGTCTAATTAATTTTAACAATAATAAAGATTCAATTTTTATGTTTAAAACCGTTCAAAGGGCTTAAAAATTAACCAAGAACCCTAATTTGTCTAATTTTACATTTTTTATTATTACAAATTCTACATGATGGCTCGTGATGTCACTGTTAGATTTTATGATCTAATTAACCCTTAATTAACACGAGAACGCAGCGAAATAAATAAATCATGTATAGAATAATGTAATTAACAAATAGATCAAGAAGCGTGTACCTTTTAGCAATAAACAAACACCGTTCTTGAATATACGTGTATGTATAAATCTAATACGCGAAAACTAAACAAGTTACCAAACTAGATAACCTCTATGATATGCTCACACTACACGTCACCGAGATACACTAGGATGCTAGTACTTGCTTCACGAATAAACATCCGAACACGATGTTCTTGTTTTGATTCTTATCGTCACACGATCGAATCCCATAAGCGCATGCATGATATAGCCATGCATGGTTTTCATGTCATTTGACTAATCATCTGAATGAGTGGGAATATATCATGCAATCGTACGTATGGTTTTCACATGTAAATCATCGTATAGTTTTTAGGGTTATGAATATATGTCGTGAGATTTATGATACTAAGTGTTTATGTAGTCTCCAAACTTATTCTTCAAGTTAGACTATAACACCTCTTCAAGTTCCATAAATTGACACTCTCCTCCCTTGTACTCTTTTAGTTCGACTGGTCACAACCGACACCCAACGGGTTTTGGTTTTCGTAGTAACAAGTCCTTCACTTGTTAATATATATTACGTAATTAATTATAACGTCTAACGTTTATAATTAAGGACCATTTAATTATTTCGTAAAACATATTAATATAATTAATATACAATAAATATATTAATAACATTAGTAAACGTATCATCTGTGTATACGCGTGTGCCCCATAAACTCACGTAATTTCCCGAACATATATTATTTGATATATGTACATATCCCAACACTTTCGCTATGCGTCAATTGATGATAAGAGCTTAATTGGCTTACTGATTAAGGACATATAGAAATGCTAAGGTATTTTAAAGAGAAACGGGACATGATGTTTTTTTTGTCTTCCCATTATCCTTTTCCTTTTGTCTCGTTAGACCAATTACAAGTCGTCCATTTAGCGAATGAGTCAATGTCATAGTATTTTTTGTGTGCGTTTTTTAAAACATTATCTCAATTTAAAAGATACATTAAATTTGAACATTATCTAAGGATTTATTAGAAATATGTGTAACGAGTTCTTTTGAGTCAGACAAAGCTTTTTTTTTTTTTTAAGCTTATTTTTTTTTTTTGGGTTTTTTTTTTTTTTTTTTTTTTTTTTTTTTTTTTTTTTATTTTTTTTTTTTTTTTTTTTTTTTTTTTTTTTTTTTTTTTTTTTTTTTTTTTTTTTTTTTTTTTTTTTTTTTTATTTTTTTTTTTTTTATTTTTTTTATTTTTTTTTTTTTTTTTTTTTTTTTTTTTTTTTTTTTTTTTTTTTTTTTTTTTTTTTTTTTTTTTTTTTTTTTTTTTTTTTTCGAGTCAGACAAAAGCTTTTAGCATGCGTGCAAAAACAGAATTTCTAGCAGTTATATTGCGCGACATTTATATAGAAAGTGCCGATAACTTTACAAATCATCTTATTTTTGTGGCAGAATTGTTTTTGTTGACCAACGATAACTATCAAGGTGGATCAGTGCTCTTATACAGTGACGTTTTTCTGTTTTTTTAAAGCATTAGGTTAACTTAAACCAAAGCCGTATACGAGGGTGGGTGCGACCACCTAAAGTTTTCGTGACCTCAAAATATATGCTTCGTTATATACCCGGGGCCTCAAAGTTTAAGGACCTCAAGATTTATGTTCTAAATATTAGTTAAACTCTACTTTAAGTGGAGCGTGAGGATTATTTTAAGAAAAAAGAGAACATAATTAAATATTTAAAATATTTTTTTTGTTTATATCAATAGTTGGGTTAATATATATTTTATCGTCATATTTAGTTATCTCTTGCACTTTTGTGCAGGGCCTCCATTAAGTTAGCTATGACACTGACTTAATTAACTACAATTTATTGCCAGTTTTGTTCAGCCATCACTACAACAAAAGCCCCTTTCCCCAGCGCGTTTTTCCCCAGCGACATATGTCGCTGGGGAAAAGTCGCTAAACGACAAAAACACTTAATATTTATCACGCTCGCTCAAAAATATCCGACGTGGCATTTTTTCTGCGTTGAATTCTTATAGTCAAACGTTATTGAAACGTTTTCCCCCGCGACATGTCGCTGGGGAAGATTTTCTTGCTAGAAATTTAGAATAAGAAAAATTTCAGCGAAAATCTAAGCGGGAAATTATCCAGCCAGTCTTTCCTCCAGCGACTGTCGTAGGGGATACTTTTGTTCTTGTTTAGGGAGTAATTAGTCCATAAATGTTGTAGCGTTTGAAATTGTACAACTATTCCCCACGCGAATGTCGTCTGGGAGATACTTACAGGTTATTTATTAGGTAGGCACGTTTATAAGTTGAACTATTTTGGGTTGTGGCTTAGTTTCCCCAGCGACTTGTCGGGGAGATGTCTCGTGTTGACTTTTAAACAAACTAGTTTTTAGGCTATTTTAGGTCCAATATTCCACATACTAGTAAATAGAATTTACTTCAAAGTTAATTGAATTTTACTCTAGCTACCAGATTATGTTAATCATAATACTACGGAATGACCCAAATCGATTAACGTTTATTATTCCATTATCCATCTCTAATTGTCCCTCTAGTATCCTTATCCTTGCCTAGCTCATACATTGAACCTTATTTCCTCTTTAATGTGTACCCTAGCAGACTTACATTGAACCTCTAATGTGAACCTTGCTCATGCACTGAACCTTTAATGTGACCCTGGCTACATTACATTGAACCTCTAATGTGTAACCCTACCTTATGTTACGAATCATAACCGAAGTCAAAACATGATCACTAGGATCCAACTTCAATATTTATCATACGATGATGTTGTTTCTTAATAATACACCTTTTGCACCCCGTTAAAACCGTGGTTTGATCCTTAGGATTTACGATTAGGTACAACCGGTTTCTTGGTCCAGTTGCATACGGTAAAGTGTACATGGGACCACTTGTTGAACATAATCAATGCAGACTCTCGCTACGTCCCTTGCCTTACATTGCATTTAATTATTTTCATCATTAAACCTAGCTCATACGTTGCACCTATAATGTTGAACCCTAACTCATACATTGAACCTTAATGTTTAGATCTAATCTATCATTAACTCATACATTGAACTTCAATGTTGACCGTACTCGTAACGGTGAACACTATTATGTTGAACCCTAACTCATACATTGACTATAATGTTAGGGATTCAACATTATAGTTCAATGTAGGAGTTAGCGGTTCACATTATAGGTTCAATGTATGAGTTAGGGTTCAACATTATAGGTTCAATGTATGAGTTAGGGTTCAACATTATGGTTCATATAGTTATAAGTTAGGGGGTCAACATTATAGGTTCAATGTATGTGTTGGATCATAGA
This sequence comes from Tanacetum coccineum, assembly GCA_026074375.1. NCBI lineage: Eukaryota > Viridiplantae > Streptophyta > Magnoliopsida > Asterales > Asteraceae > Tanacetum > Tanacetum coccineum. Next base: position 43,945 of record BQNB010024688.1, read on the forward strand.
TGATTATAGTTTCGGATTTGTTATGATTCCGTAACATACCCAATGGGTACGCTACTCCCCTTTGTATGTCACAAAAGATAGACATAGACCCGTCTTCTTGCGTGGGTCGATACCTCACGGAATTACTCTTCTTGTGGCTACATAATCTTCTAATGCGCGCGGGTTATTTTGGCTTCTGGAGGAAGTTAATCTACTATAGTTTTAAGAAATGATGTTAAATAAAGAAATCCGTAGAACATTCTAATGTATAACCGTAAACATATCATAGATGGGTCTTTGAATATGGAAATTGCGATGTGCTTCTAATCAATCAACTTGTCATACATTGAACCCTTTAATGTGTAACCCATAGACTCATACATTGAACTTACTAATGTGTCAAACCCTACCTATTACATTCGAACCTTTAATGTGTAACCCTAGCTCACGCACATTGAACCTTTAGTGTGTATATCCTCACCTTATACGTTTGAACTCTAATGTGTAACCCTAGCTATAACGTGCGAACCTCTAAGTGTGTCACCCTAACTTATACTTTAAACCTCTAATGTGTAGAGACCTAGCTCATACATTAAACCTCTCAATTACTCCATATTAAGGTTTTCCATCCCATTATAGATCTCGTGAAGTATTGTAGCTGACTCAAGTGTGTGGTTCTCGGGATGCCTTTCCATATCTAATTGTCCCTCTAGTATCCTTATCTTTGCCTCTAGTGTCTTTATCCATCCACTTAAAGTAGCTGCATCCTCTATCTAACGTTCCTGGCTGTTACGTAGTAAGAAAATCATAAGAAAAGTCATTTTGAACCTATAATGTGTAACCCTAGCTCATACATTGAAGTTGGATCCTAGTGATCATGTTTCGACTTCTGTTATGATTCGTAACATACCCAATGGTACGCATCCCCTTTGTTGTCAAACATGACATAGACCCGTCTCTTGGTGGGTCGAACCACACCGGCAAATACTCTTTCGATGGGCTACATAATCTTCAAAATGCGCGCGGTATTTTGGCTTCTGGAGGAAGTTATCTACCTATAGTTTTTAAGAAATGATGTTCACTAAAGAAATCCGTTGAACATCTAATGTATAACCGTAACATATCATAAGATGGGCTTTGAAATATGGAAATATGCGTGTTAGCTTCTAATCAATCAACTAGTCATACATTGAACCTCTAATGTGTAACCCTAACTCATACATTGAACCTCTAATGTGTAACCCTAGCTCATACATTGAACCTCTAATGTGTAACCCTACCTTATGTTACGAATCATAACCGAAGTCGAAACATGATCACTAGGATCCAACTTCAATATTATCTCACGATGATGTTGAACCCTAACTCATACATTGAACCTATAATGTTGAACCCTAACTCATACATTGAACCTATAATGTTGAACCCTAACTCATACATTGAACCTACAATGTTGAACCGTAACTCGTACGGTGAACCTACAATACGTACCATATCTAAATACACTCATGAGGTTTTCAATATCGATATGCAAATGATACAAACAACTCATAAATTGAACCTCTAATGTGTAACCCTAGCTCATACATTGAACCTCTAATGTGTAACCCTACCTTATACGTTGAACCTCTAATGTGTAACCCTAGCTCATACATTGAACCTCTAATGTGTAACCCTACCTTATACGTTGAACCTCTAATGTGTAACCCTAGCTCATACATTGAACCTCTAATGTGTAACCCTACCTTATACGTTGAACCTTTAATGTGTAACCCTAACTCGTACGGTGAACCGAGAAAACCAAACCGACTGAACCGGATGACTCGATCCGAATGAACCGAGAAACCATATCATTATATAAACAATAATAAAAAAAATTAGTTATTATTTATAAGATACATAATTATAAAAAACTTATTAGTATTTATATTTATAAATGTATACAATTTAACATAATTTTTAATAAGATAACACTTTCCCCAGCGACATGTCGCTGGGGAAAATATTTCAATCGATGGGGAAGTTTTTTCGTTTAGCCCTCCATAATTTTTCAATAACGCGCCATTTTCGCAAAACGACAAAATGAAAAGTTTCCCCAGCGACATGTCGCTGGGGAAAGTTTTTTCGTACTATAAATTCTTGTAAGCGTTGACAAAAGTCAAAGTTAGTATTCGTTTCTCCCAGCGACATGTCGCTGGGGATTGTCGCTGGGTAAAAAACCTTATAATTAAACAGGTATGCTTTTTCACGACGACCCAAAACCGATTAAAACACAAAAAAAAACATCTCTTTGACGATTTTATCATCAAAAAAACCACCACCACACACCACTCATCGCCACCATCACCACCACCACACCACTCATCGCCACCATCACCACCACCACACCACTCATCGCCACCACCACGGCATAACCCACCACACGAGCACCTCCTCCTATATAAGTTTAAATTTTTTCTTCTTATAACTGCCTCTAAAATGATAATTTTTGGTATTTGGAGTAGGTGACGACAGCGGGGATTTTTCTTGGTATTGGGTGGCAATTGGGCGGGTTTTGGCGGTGGCAGCGGGGTTTTTGGCGGGCCAGCGGGTTTTTGGCGGGGCAGCGGGTTTAATAAGGTGTGCTTTTTTTTATCCTTTAGGTATCCCCAGCGACATGTCGTTGGGGATTGTAAAAACTTATTAATTTTTGTTTAACCATAATTTTTGTTGGCGGGGCAGCGGGTTTAATAACGTTGGGGATTGTAAAAACTTTATGATTGTTTTAGGATTTTAGAGATTAAATTCGGAAAATCCCCGTCTGAATTTGATCATCCTATAGAAAACCCGTCCGAAATTAATTTATTAGAAATTAATTTCGGAAAGTCCCCAGTTTTGGGACTGCTTTTTTAATGTTTTGTCTCATTTAGGATATGAAAAACAAAATAGCTTATGTTGGCCATAGAAGATTCTTAAGGAAGCCCCATAAATGGAGGAGTTCACGTGAATTCAATGGCGATACTGATCACAGAGATCCTCCTAAAGAATATCCTAGGGATGTAATCCTGGCTCAGCATGCTAGATTGCTAACGCGTGTGCCGGGTAAACATCCGAAACATGGGGGTGTGAAGATAAAACGCAATGTTGAAGTCGAGCTTAACTGGACTAAACGGTCTATTTTTTACGAGCTTGAGTATTGGTCTTTTATTTCACTAAGACACAATTTAGACATCATGCATATCGAAAAAAATGTGTTGGAGGCCATCTTGAACACTTTGTTAATGAATGACAAATCCAAAGACACCGCCAAGGCAAGACAAGACTTGCAAAAGTTGGGCATTCGAAGACCTTTGTGGCTAACCAAAAACCACAAGGGGAAGATCGTGAAGCCCCAGGCTGCGTATTCTTTCACACCAGAGAACCGGAAAAAGTTTTGTCAGTACATCAAAGGAGTTAAATTCTTTCCAGATGGGGTTCGATCATCGCTTCAGCACAAAGTGACCGATTAAGATACAAAATATAACGGGCCTAAAGTCTCATGACTGTCATATAATGATGCAACGTTCTACCTTCATTATGGACTTAAAAATGACTTGCCCGATAATATTGCAAACCAATAATCGAGCTATCATTCCTTGATTTAAGCAACTTTGCTCTGAAACTTTGATGGAGGATGACTTGTTGAAAGCTTCGGTCAGGTGGTTGAAATTCTATGCGAGCCTTTGAGCGCTATATATCTCCTGCTTTCTTTGTCATGATGATTCACTTGCCCATTCTCTTTAGCTCTAGAGGCTCTTGAAGGGGGCCTATTTCATCCCGGTGGATGTTTACATTTGAATGATTTCATGAAGAAGCTAAAAGGTTATATATAGAAATAAAGCTAAGCCGGAAGGTACGACGCGGGAGGGGTTATGTTGCAGAAGAAGCATTGACTTAAGTTCTCATTATTTTCGGGATGTATTCCACGGGAAATTTAATTCGTCTCGACTGTAATGTGGCCCCCTCCCCAACGTGTCGTTTCAGGCGTTCCGGTCGGTATGCAATCCGACTTGTTTACGGTCGTTTCCTTCCTTTTGTGCCAAAGGTTCATAAAGCGAGATGGTATGTCTTCACATCAGTCTGAAGATCGAAAACGTTCCGGGCAGTTCCAGGAGGTACGCATTTTTTAATTTTGAAACTTTTTTTTCTTAACTTATCATTTCGGACGATTATTACTAATACCATGAACGGTTTTTCAGTTTATTTTCCAGAATAAAACAGTTGCTAGAAGGAATTACACACTCTGGATTAGGACGTGGTAACTAACTTAGACTTATTTTGTTGTACTAAAGTGTAAAAATAAACATATCATATTTTTTGTTCTCTATCTAATCCTATCTTCTTCATAGATCTGTTGAACGTCACGCCAAACTATCTCCATGACCCAGAGGTTAGCAAACCAGCGAGTTATTCGCTTGGCTAAAGGACCATCAAGGTCTCATGTCAGTAAACGCTTGCGTGGTAGTTGGTGGGATGTAGGTATGTCGTGCAGAGCCGCGTGAATGTCGAACAACTCAAAACAGCGGCATTTGTGCGCCTGGCCCTGACGGGGAAATGTCTTATGGTCAGCTTCAAGAAATCCTCGAGTTTAAATATTTGTCGTTCAAAGTTGCGTTGTTCAGAGTTAAGTGGTTCGACACTCGCAACAATGGTAGAGTCAAGAAACTTACCTTTAGAAATGGAATGACACAAATCATGGCTCTGGTGAGTGATGGGGAAAATGATCATACATTTCTCGCAAAACACAAGTAAACAAGTCTTTCTATCCTTGAAGATCCGGCAAACAACGTGAAGGTCGTCGAACATGTTATAATCATATAAAGTTTTTCAACTAGGGTGTCATCAAGGTAGAGAACGAACTGTATTATACCAAATTTGGAAAACTTCATCTGATCTTCCCACCTCTCTAACTAGTGGGATTGACTGATAATGTCCACCTTCTAATAGATTTGCATATAGATGGTCAATCAACGGTGGTTGACGCACCGCCAGATATCATTGTGTTTGGCGAAGACGATGATATTAGCGATGATGAGACCCCCGCTTCCTTATGATTTAGCAAGATTCTGTTGTTTGAAGGACCTCATAATGATGATGATTGTGTTGAGAACGTTTATATAGTGTAGAGAAGATTAACCTTGTGTTGTTACTTGCAAAATACTTATATATTTGATGAATGAATGAAATTGTTGTGGATTGTTTAAATGTGTAAATTTATTTGGATATTTGGATTTGTGCATGCTTGTATTATTTTGTTCATGAATTTCTACATGTTATGCTAATTGTACTTGTACAGATGGCTGATGTTGCACCGAGACATGACGGGGCACGGGGGGTGAGGATCCTTCACGTCCACCTCTACATCATTGGTTGCGCGGGTTGCTTCATCAACACGAGGTAGAAATTTCTGGATTATTGTAATACAAGCATAAATTTGATACATATATTGAACTTGCTTGCCTTGAACTTTTTATGAATTTATCACTCATCTTGATTTTGCAGAAAAGGAAAAGCGAAAGCCCAATTTGGGCGGCGTGAATAGCCTTCAGGAAGACCAGGGAAAGGAACCCGGAAACCAAGTATTAAAGGATGCGGGTGGGCCGCTAATAAAGGCCGGCCCATCGAGATCGGGTTCGAAGACCGTGCTGATAACACGGTTGTCCCTACGGCCCCTACTCCGAACTCAGTGGGGAAATACTTCGGGGAGATTGGATTAGGAGTATACCTTTGTATTACCCTTCCTGGCAGAAGGTCCCTGCGGGGGACAAGGCGAGGCTGATGGCCACTCTTGGGGTCAGTTATCCTTTTATGTTTATTTAATTATCGTGTTCATTTATTTAATTGTGTATATTTATCTAAATTCGTTTATTTATTTATATCATATAAATAAATAAACAAATTTAAATAAATATATAAATTATATTTCTAACTCTGTTTTCAATGTGTTGTATATGATTGCAGTCTACGTATACTCGAGCCGCTATGAGTTCCGGCGATGGCCTAGAATCGAAGGATACATTCTGGGCTCAGTTTGGAACATCATATGACACCAACAGGCAACTGAAGAGGAGCATAGGATCAGAGACCCGAGACTGGAGTCTATGATTTGCTCGATCAGCGGGGCCAAACCCGATGAGTACACGGATGATGAGTGGGAGAAATACATCAACTCTGGGAATGACCCTGCCAACGCCCAGCGAGCCGAAACAAATAGGCTGAATCGGTCACAAGAGCACTGTGGTATACGCCATGGATCTCGGTCGGGATCCCTCTCACTGACATCTGATGGCTAATTATTATTATTATTATTGATTTTACATACATATATATATATCTGATTATACATTTTGGTGTGTTAAGATTTGTCGTTTTTAATTAGATTGATCTTATATGCGTGTGTATGTACAGAAAATGACGTCGGCAACCCAAGAGGAACTTCAGTGATCGACAGTTTCTATCGTCTGCACACGTTATCGGTGATTCCAAGATCCTGAGGCTCTCTCGGATGTATGGTAGTTATTCTTTAAACCATACTTTATGAATCATAGATTAATATGTAGCAACCCGACTAATATATTTACTATTCTTGTGTTATTGTCATTACATAGGATAGGGATGGAAAAATGGGGAATGTGTGACAAAAAAAAAGTGGGGAACGGAGCTAAGGGACGGGTGAGACCCACTGCAGTAATCAACGCCCCCGATGGTCCGAGGCGGAAAGCTTCGCGGCCACATTCCTGGCGTGGGTCCGGTATTGCCAGGATACGTCCGCTCTAGGCTGAGCTATAAGCCACCCGTTGGACAGATGCAGGATGTCGATTTCATGGTGAGTCTTGATGAGGAGCGACAACAGGTTCGCGGATGCTTTTGTTCGTATGATTCAGTGGAGCCAGCGGAGTGGCGGGGCAGTCGCGCGCGTGATGTGAGGGAGAAGAGGAATAGGGATTGATTCGGGGGGTGAGGATGTGGCGATGACACGAGTTTGTCATGTTATTGTTTTTAGGTATGGTACATTATTTCTTTATGTTTATCTTGTGTATTGACTTGTTTACCTAGTATGCTACTTAAAGCTTGTTTACCCTAATTCTATCATGTGCGCATATTCGGCTTTGGACGATTTCCCTATATTAGATTTGGTTTTGGTTCATGTTGTGGTGTATTTTGTATTGCTCGAGAATGAAGTTTACTTTGTTTTGTGTTTTGGTTACAAGTTGTGGGAGTGAATACAGGTTTTGGTAGAATTTTTCGGAAAAAAATCTATAGAAATGCCTGCTGTGCAGGCAGATTTTTTTTGGAAAAAATTCTGAAAATGCTGCTGTGTCTGGCTGTTTTATAAAAAAAATGCCAGACTTTTCCACCAGCGACATGTCGCTGGGGAAAATCCCGCTAAAGACAAAACTCTCGAGGTGAAAAGCGTGATAGCAAACTAAAAGGGGATTTTCCCCTGCGACATGTCGCTGGGGAAAATGTGCAATTAACTTAAGATTTTATTATTAACTTTAAATATTTGGTTTTAATCAGAAGTTTCCCCAGCGACATGTCGCTGGGGAATCTACTGCCACCGTGGCACCAATTCCTTGACCAAAAAATACGTGGGGCCCACTTTTCGCTGGGGATTGTCGCTGGGGAACGTTTTGCCATCGAGCTTACCCCATCAACTTTTCCCCAGCGACATTTCGCTGGGGATAGATTTCCCCAGCGACATGTCGCTGGCGAAAGGGTCGGAATGTTGCTGGGGAAAGCATCGAATGTTGTAGTGAATCTATCAACTAACATTTTGTCATCATCTTTTAAATTCATCCAACACGTTTTTTACTATCATCATGAACCTTATATGTGTTAAAAAAAGTATTACGTACAATTGTAATATGGATATCAAAATCATTATCATTACCAAATAAATCAGCACATAATTTTTGTTTGTATTTGTTTTTAAAGTCGCAAGAGAAAAGCTCTAGAAGATGCCCGTAAGTTGGATAAAGCAGGAGAAGAATCAAATGCCAAAACAAAGTATAGCGAGACGTTAGCCATCACACGGGAAGATGGTTACAAATTGATTAATGAAATTAAAAGCCCAAAATTGATTAAAACAAAGTATAGCGAGACGTTAGCGGACACGCAAATCGCATACCTATCTAACAAGGATATAGTCGATTTTAAGATCATGACAGGCGTATAGACTATGGACATGAAAACCTCTCAGATGAAAAGTTTAAGTTAAAACGATTCACTAAGGACTAGCAGGGTACCCGCGCGTTGCGGCGGCGGGTACCCTGTGATTAAAGTTTAGGCGTCACCAAAATAAAAATGATAAAATGATTAACCGGGGAATAAAAAAATGATCCTAGTCTGATCCGGTTCACCCGTTTATACCGGTTCCGCCCGGTTATCTCCGTTTCATTTTCGGACGTCTTTTATTGGCTAGCCGAACTGGCAGCGACTCCAGTTTCCAGTTAAACCCATTGGTCCAATCTGGTTTGCAAAATCATATGTACCATCAACTTGTTAGCATACAAATTTTATGAAGTTTTGTGTGCTTTATTAGTTTGTAAAATATGTATCACAACATGTATTTTTCATTTTAGGGGTATTTTAAAAATAACATTAATTATGGTGTCTAATACTTTAATTAATGTATACTTGTAACATATGCTTTATAACATGTATTAATCAAAATTAAGTTTAGGAGTGGATTAAATATTTGTACCATAAGCTATATATGTAATACTTAAAATTTAGAAAAATGATTGTAATGTTTAATTGACTTGTACAATAAGCTTTTAAATTTGTATTACTTAAACATTTAATGAAGAGAGAGATACCAATCTCTTTTATATGTAGTATAGATTTGGTATCTCTTCGTTTTATGAAATAAAAGTATCGTTATTATGCAAAATTGCAAATAGAAATACGTAAATCGTTGATGAACTAGGAACACTTTTTCATTACATAAGTTCACAGATTACGCCTTGGGTAGCATACGAACGAAAACACACCCGTCCATCCAATCCAGAAGCTTTTTCTTAAACTTGGTATGATTGGTGTTAGTTAAATTAGCTTAAGATCTTAAAATTGAAGCACATATTTTCTAAAATGATGCAAAGTTGCTTTGGTAATTAATTAAAGTTCGTTTATTTATTAATGTTTGTCTAGTCCAGGGATCGCAATTGATCTTTTAGTGTTAAGATGCATCTTCTAAAGGTTTTGATCAAATATTGGATGTGGAGATCGAATGTTATTGATTGGCTGTTTTTAAGAAGAACAATCTTTGTCGTCGTAGTGGCTGTTGATTTTTCTTCTAAATAATTAAGAAGTATCTTAACGATAATTCGATGCAGATTGCAGACTACTAAAGTAAGAACCTCGTAAAAGTTTGGAAAGTTATAGCTTTAACTTTTAATAAAATACCACCAGATTTTGTTTCACAAAGTGATTTCACTTCAAACCAGATTTGTGGTTCCTCAAGTGACCATAGTAGTACACATGTATGTACCACTCGTGAGTTGGGCCGCCTTTTTATTTATTTTTTAAAATGCTGAATTGCTGATTGAGCTCTTTTTAGCAGTTATGATTCAGCTAAACACATCATATACCGATTTACGTACAATGAGTAACACTAAGAATTCAACGTAAGGATACAATGTTGTAGCATTTGTGCTTAAAGATTTTGAGTTTGTTTATAACGAAAAGTAGATACGAAATTGAAAGAAAGGTTGATATCTTAATAAACTTTTAGAAAAAATTGATATGATAGTGAAGGCAGGATCGATTTCCTTTTAATTCCTGGATGATTTCAGTTTACTTGTCTACGTTGGTTATGCATGTCCTAGTCGGCTCTTGCTCGGTGCGGTCATTGCTAAATGAAGTTTTAAGAAAACCAAATAGTCTCATGGCCTCATATTTATCTTTTAAGATCCTTACGACTTATAGTTAACATTCAAGTAGAATGTCTTGTGAAGATTACGCAGCGGAGAAACGTAGCAAAATTAGGTTTGGCTTGAAAGAGATTTTCACCAGTAGTTTTTGAAATGAGGATATCTTATATGTTGATATTCCTGCACATCTTATTAATCCTATCACTTTAAAACCGAACATAGATAAACACATCGGACTCGAAAACTCCCCCACGCTTCTCTCTGACGACTTTTTGAGAAAACCCTAATATCTTCCAAAATCGATCTTCTTGCTTCAATTTTGATCCCTAATCATTATAATGTTTTGTTATTACAATTAATCTATTGATTGATTGTTCTAACATTACTTTTATCCTAATCTAGGGTTTGATTGTTGGCTGGAATCAATTATCTAAAGGTTTTCTTAAATCGCGTTTTTGTTTTCAGGGTTCGGATATTCCTTATCTCCATGTGTTAGTGTGTTATCAAGGCATATTCAAGGTTACCCTTAACTTGGAGATCCCTAAATGACCTCAAAATCGTTTTAGGGTTTCTGAATTTGTTTGGTTCGATGTGTTGTTTGCTTCGTATAGGGTTTGTGGACGTTTTGGGTTGATTATTAGTTTGTGCGAGCTGCTATTAGGGCAGTATTGCTGCTAAGTTGGTTGTTGTAGGGCGTTTATGTGTAGGGAATAGAACCTGGCTTTTTGAATCAGAAGGGGGTTTGGGGGGGGGGGGGGAGTGACGGAGAAACAACATGGTTTGTCTAATGTAATAGGTACTGTTCATATTGGTACCGGTTCGGTTAACGAATCTGAGTATGGTGGGAATGGTGATGCTGATGGTGGTGCTCATAGTTCGGGTAATGGTGGTACTCCGAGTTTTATTGCAAATGTTGCTACTACTGCTACTGTTTCACCTACAATTCCGATTTCATCCGCTTCTACTTCGTATGCTAAATTAGTTGCTGGTGATAAAAGTAAGAAAAGTGTGAATTTTCGCACTTTAATTACACAGGCAGGAAACGGGGCTGAAGTGGCTGTCCTGTTGGAGTCTATTCAAGCCATTAGTGAAAGGTTTACTAACACGACTTGATAACATCAAATAACGTCACATTTATACCATCATTTATCCTAAATATGTTATCCATTTTTATATAATTATTGCAAAAAATTGTACTTAATTGCTTAAAAGTGTAATTTGCAGTAATTGAGGAGTGATTTGTGAATACATGCAAAAAGACGTATATTTTGGAGCTAAAACGAAGACATTTGAAGATTACTCATTTATGACCAATACATCGTATCCAGAAAAAGAGATACGGCATATCAGCGCCAAGTCTTCACAAGAAAATGCGTATTCACAATTCCCAATACGGCGTATCCAACTTCTGCCATACACCGTATCCATGAAGATAACTATTCAGAGATACGAAGATATTATTATTTTGGGAATGTATATTATGCTGATCATAAACTTTGCGCGCACTCTAAGGGATACACCCCAATACGCCGTATTGGCCTAGCTCAATACGACGTATCCAGCCTTTTTCAAAGACTATAAATAGAATACTCAAAAACGAGTTTTCAGTGTGCAAAATCATATTCTTCATACCATACACATAAAAGACGATTTCTGAAGAAAAGAAGAGCAACAAACGTCAAACATCGATCACGATTCCATAGAAGATACTGTGTAATTCCAATACTCTTGTAATCATTTAATTTTTGGTATCGTTCGGTAAAACGTTTAGTTTACCTTGGTTATTTGATCACGCTTGTATAGTTACAATGGTTATGGTTGGGTATTAGCCATCTTAATGAAGATTTAATGTTTAGTTTGTTTTAAAATCGATTTACTTAATTTATCGTTGAAAGTTTAATTATGTTTATCACATGATACGTGTCTACGTGTTTGAATATACGACCTATCATTCAACTGGGTCTATTTACGCCTAACAAGTAAGCTAGATACTGGGATAGCACTCTATATTGTGCTTTATATTACTGGACCAATAGGATCATAAGTAACGTTCTATCTTTGTCTTTAAATTAAAAGCTTAGTTTGACCGGCAGGTGACCCATAATGTTTCAACAAGTGTTGATCCCTTCTTGACAGATCTTACTTAGCTTGTTAAAGCTTAGTTATATTGGATAGATCCAAGACAACTATAGTAGAAACTAAGATTGAGAATATCACAAACTATGCGGAATCTAGTTTGCAATACTAAGAAGAACAATGAAACAGTAAAACAAGATATTTACTAGACTTTTAATATATTGAATACTATTTTGAATTACAAAATAGCTATGAATACTAACTATGATTGCTATGCAACCTATGAATACTAATATGAAAATAGATGTGTAAAACTGATATCTAGATCTATGCCATAGGGATCCTTTTGTACACTAAGGAAACCCTAATGGGCTTACAAAACGCGTCAAGTGATCATGCATATCTATTCCTAATATAACTCATGCATATCACTTTAGCAGTACTAACTATTTATACCAACAGTACTAACTACATAACTAACAGTACTAATAAACTGGCAATACTAACACTTTGTACTGGCAGTACTAACTATTATATTAGAAGTACTAATGACTTAAACTATTTCTTCTAATCTTTAGCAGCAGTAGTTTCTTCAGTCAACAGTATTAACTTGAGACGCCTTTATTCCTAACAATCATCCCCTAAACTTGATATTCATCAAGTTTCTTCCAATCAAATCATTTGTGCCGAGAGGATGCTTCCAAACACTTTACTGTCTTGGTCTGTTTGCTAGGATAAAGATTTTCCTTAAAAGCTCACCTGCCATCACTGAATATTCATCCACTTGCAACTTGTTACTCAGCATCAAAGTCATAAGTGCTCTTGTCAATGGATAATCTTTCTTAATCAGCATGAAAATATCATGTCCTCTCTCTGTAAACACATGATGAACAACACATGTATCATATAACCTCCATTTCAAAGGATCATGCATATACCTTTGAAGCTTCCATAGGATATCATTATCATCTGGTTCAAACAGCCTCTTCAACTTTACCCAAAGTTCTCTTTCTTTATTTTTAGTAGGTTCTGTTGAGTCAAATCTTTCATGAACTAGACTCCATAGTTTGACTAGATCATCCCTGTCAAAATTCTTTAGCATATCTTCAAAGATCTGATACACCTCTGTGTGATTACATACTCTGGTGATCTTCCAATACTTTCTTGAGTCTTTAGTATAAACTTCCCAATCAATGATTAGGTATTTGGTTTATAAGGCTTCAACATTCATTCCTTCTTCTAGAACTATGATCATTAGCTATTATAGTTGTTCTTGAGACAGTTCATCTTTTGATTCTTCAGCTGGTTCTGAGCCTTCTCCTATCTTTTGTCTCTTTGAACTTTCTTGATTAAGTTCTTGTTCAGCATCTCTCTTTGAGCTTCCAGCTACAACTTTAAGAACTATATCATCACTCTCTATTGGAGTAAAAGTATTTACCCTCTTCATTGTAGTTTCAAATAATTCATTGACTTCATCAAAGGAAAGTTTCTACAATTGCTGTAGAGTGTGACTTCACATACGTTTGATATAGTTAGACATGTAAGTTCTTTGTTGAACTTGAGTCATAGGTTTATTCCTTTTTGCTTCAGCTTTTTGTGTAGCAAAATATCACTTTCCTTGATTAATCAGATCTATAAGCATTCTTGCTTGATCAACTTTACTATACTTATCCCTTTCCTCTGCATGTAGTTTTTGAGTTAGCCCTTCATCAGCTTTAACTCTTGCTCTAATGTCCTCCCATTCATCCTCTGTAAAACCCTGAGCTGCTTGATGTACTTTAGCCATTTTTTGTTTTTCTGTTGCATCAAATTCTTCTTGTAGCCTTTGAGCTACTTCTGCATCCCTGGTAATCCTCTGACTTTCTTCTTCATCAAGCTGTTCTTGTAATCTTATAGCTGCTTCATAGCCAGCTCTTTCTTGTCTTTGTTTTAACTTTGTAGTGGTTTGCTCAGGCTCAGATTCTGTCAAAATAGCTTTACCTTTATCCTCTGTTGCACTTGATGATGGAATAATGATGTTGACTTGTTGAATCATACCAGCAGTACTAACTATCCTACTGGTAGTACTAACTCCACCACTACCAGTACTAACTGCTCTTCTTCTTCTACTATAAGTGTGAACTCTAGCTACATCTGCAAGTACTTTAACTGCACTAAGAACTCCTAACTGATCTTCAGGTTGATCTTCTTGACTACAAACTTTTGTAGAAGTAACCAAAGTAACACCAACATCTTAATCTATTTCTTCTATCATCCTCCTCTGTTTGGAAGAATCCTTTGAAGCTATGTCATCATCTGAGACCATAATCTTTGCTCTTCTTCTACCTTGGCTAGTTTTGATAGTTTTCTCTAATTTCTTCACTTTCATGATAAGCTTGGTATAAGCAGTACCATAGACCTTCTTTGTCTGCCTTAAGTTTGTTTCCAAAGCTAGAACCCTGTCTGAAAATTTTATTCATAAAGCCGTCAATTCCTGGAGTGTCATACTGTCCTCATCACTTCGAGGTGTATTACCTCCTCTAAGTGATAAATCATAGGAAAATTTAGATGCCCTCTCAAACCTAGTTTGAGCAGAGGCACCCCCATGGTCTCTTGGCGCCTGGGACCACCATCTGAACCAGTTTCTTGAGAAATTGGCTCAGTAGGTGTTGCCGTGGATTGGGTCTTAGCAATGTTACTATTGTCCTGCACATCTTCTAAGCTTGTAGCAGTAGTAGCAGCCCTTTCCACACTGTCACCCCTCTCCTGATGGGCAGCCTTATCTGATACATTGGGTATAGGCACACTAGTCTGAAGTAACTCAGTGTCCTTGTTTAAGGCTTGCCTAAGTGATTGAGTCTTTTGTGGTGATGATGATTTAATATTAAGGATTGGTTCTTCATGAGTAGGTTGGGCAGTAGAAGGTGATGGTTGGGGTTTAAAGGGATTTTTTGAACCTTCACCCTCTTCTACTTGAAGTGCCAGCATACTTGGAAACAAAGGTGTGTGTTCCCCAGAAAAACCTTATTTCATATTGCTAAAAAGTTTTGGAGTTAAAGTAGGAGCAATATATTTTCTGTTGTGAGGTTTAAGAAATCTTTTGTTTTTTTCCAAAAAGATTTAAATAAATCGTAGATACATTAAAAACTTATATTTACTATCCATGTTTTTCACCATGCCATCAAAAATCAATTTAGAAAATTTAAAGGTTCTGTTTGTAGCCAAACAAACAAGAGTAGTTGCTATATTACTACTAAATTGTTCCCAAGAAGTTTTCTTAGGACTAAGACAGTGTAGGATGGTATGGATCAAAAATCTTCACTGAGGGGAAATTTACTTTTTTGAAAAGTTAGTTTATCATCAGTTAAAACATATCCCATCAGTGTGAGTTGATCAAAAATTTCAATATTTAGCAAAACACTAATACCATCTGCATATGCTAATTAGAGATGTCTCCCAACATATGCTTCAATAATAGTAAATTCTTTGCCATCAACTGTGGCATTTATCTCTTGTTTTTATTATCAACTGTTCTGACAGTAGCAGTCTGCCAGAACTTTTCGATTAGAGAAACATAGATAGTAGGATTGTTAGTAAGGCCATACTTGATATGACTACCGTTGAGAAAATCTACTATCTCTTGGAATCCTTCACTCCCAGTTGGTTTCTTTAGATAAACAACCATGTTATGTTTGTCGCAGAATTCCAAATTTGCCATAAGTAATTAAGGTATGATAAGTATTCTGGGTTTATGATCGTTGATGAGAATATGAGAGTTTGAGAAAGTTAATTGAGATTTTATAGAAAGTGCTTGAGATTTTGATAGGACCAACTGAATAATATTGAAACTTTATCTTGAAGATAGCTTATAAGTAAAAGAAAGATCAAGAATTATCCAAATTATAGACCCCTATAAGCGAAGTGTGTTGGCGGAAATATCTCAACGACTATTAATTAATTAAGGAAATTATGTTATACCCGGAACAATATTAACGGTAACACAACAGTACTAATATTAGCCTAGCAGTATTAACTTTTTGCCTAGCTGTACTAATATTAGTCTTACAGTTTTAACTTTTTCTCCAATAACTATACAACAACATGCCTCTATTCATCACAAGCACACTAGAAACAACTAGATAGACATGTGAGAATTCATGAGGATCCATATTTATGCATAACTCATGAATAAAGGTTAAGAACTGTTAACAAAACCAAAATACCAGTTATAACTAATTTCTTCCAAAATTAACCTCAAGACTTCCAGCTGTCTCATCTCACCAAATCCAACCTTACTGCTTTGCCTATCCTGCAAGTGTTAGTCCAAAAAAACATAATCCAAAACATTTGCTTCTTGACAGTATTAATTGTTGACTAACAGTATTAACACCAACATTGTTAAGTATAACTAGCAATACTAATTTTAGAGATACTAGTATTAACCATAATTTCATCCAAAAAGTATCTCCAATCCATTGCAATCATCCTCCCCTCAATTAAAGCAACTATAGGTTGAGCATTCCAATGCTAGCAATTAGAAAGTTAAACCTGCTAACATCAAACGTCTTT
>BQNB010024689.1:0-60439 GCA_026074375.1 Tanacetum coccineum
CTATTACAATACAAGACCTAGTTTGACTTTGTAAGACCGATAACATTCATGTTTGACTTAATATAATTAAGGCTAACACTTCATTTCGAACGGTGCTAATCTATATGGTGCCCGTGCTACAGGTGTAGCACCAGGTACCAAATCGATTCGAAACTCCAATTGTCGAGTGGGTGGTATACCCGGCAAGTCCTCAGGAAAAAATTCAGGAAATTCTTGAACAACTGGCACATCTTCAAGTCGTTTCTCCTTTTACTTATCTTTGTCTTTAGTTGCGGTGATATTTGGTAAGAATACGTGACATCCCTTCGTTAAATACTCTTAAACCTTAGTACACGAGATGATGTTTAATCGGGTCCCGTCTCGAACGATTAAAATTTCGTCTCCAAAAGGAATACGAACGATCTTTTCCGCACAGACAATAACGGCATGGTACTTTGCCAACCAATCCATACCAATTATCACGTCGAAACTACCTAGTTCTACGGGCATTAGGTCTATGTTGAAAGGATGATTTAAGAAGTTTAACGTACAACCTCGAATAATAGTATTTAACCTAACAATTCACCTGTCGGCTAGGTCGACATTATAATCATGATCTAATGCAGTTGGAGTGATAATAATTCGAGAGCTAAATGCAGTAGATACAAAACTCCTATCGGCACCCGTATCAAATAAAATAGATGCATATTGGTTGTTTAGGAGAAACGTACCCGTGACGATATTGTTGTCCGGGTTTGCCCCTGCATTGCCCACGGCATACACCTTTGCCTGAGCCTTGGCATTTCTAACCCGATTACCCCGGTTATTGTTGTTCTTTAATTTTGGGCAATCCTTCTTGAAATGCCCTTGAGCACCACATTTAAAGCAACCCCTCTTATTAGCCCCAGTGTTGACCATTTAGGGGATTCCTGCAGTCACGAGATAAATGACCAAATCGGTTGCACTTGTGGCATTTGGGAGCACAAGGACCATCATGGTGAAAATTAATTGAACACAGAGGTCTATAGGCCCTTCGTTAATGGTCTCCTGTCACCATTTCCTAGCGCATAGCTCTTCTAGTGTTTGTCTCTGTTTGATTTCTGATTTTGGTTGTTCCTGGCGGTGTCTTCAAACTTTCTTTTGTGACAGTCTGACGTTCCAGCCCAAGTGGTTGATCTTCTTGTCCATTGAGATCATGGCGAACTAAATGGTCATCATTGCATAGTTTTTTGGCTTAGTTGCCCATCACACTAAGGTCATGGATCGTGTGCGGCAAGCCACCAACATATTCTCATCTTGTCTATTACTTCCGTAAACATCCGATCGCCACATTAGTGCCAGTTCTTGGGAAACGTTGAGCTATAGGATACAACAATTCGGTACCATTCACCTTTAAATCTACATTTCAAACTCCACTTCTTAAAATTCGCCCCTTGGCATATTTGTCTGTCAAATCATCTATTTCCAGTACCCCTTCATGGCATTGCATGGGCAGCTTTAGGAGTAGTGGTCTTAACGTGGGAATTCCACAATGTAAGAGCATTTCCTTGCAGGGTACACATAGCGAATTTGACCTGGCATGATACTGTACAGTTGCTTATGCTGTGAACAGACTCATCTTAACCAAACCACTGAGTGAGGACCAACAACTCCCACAGTGCCCTTAAAGTTCAAGGGTTGGCATTTTAGGAAGTCCGGGTAGGTGCATTCACGAGCAACTTGCACAGGCCTTCTGGTACCTGTTCCTGAAGTATGGCTATCATCGCCATTCTTGGTTGCATCACGTGCTGGACTAGTTTTTAGCAGCAGTAACGCCTACGCAATCATTGCCTGGAAGTTGGGCCTTGGGTGACAGATGTAGTGGTATGAGTGTCCTGTGACTGGTGATGGTGTTTCACCTGGGTTTAACCTGTTGTGGTCTTTCTCTTGGTGCCCATTATCATTAAGAATCATAAAAGAAAACATATACCCGTTAGATTTGTCATAAAATCAATAACTATGACATAACATATACATATAAATAAAAACGAGATCACATCACACCGTGAAATGTACAAAACTGTTTATTGAAATAAACCATGGTAAATTCGTCATCAATTTATACTAAATTCCGATTTCATAAGATAACGTAATCGCGTCCATTATCATATAATAACTTGAAACATACATGATTCGACGGTTCAGATATAAGATAATGCTACAACTTAGGTTGCAAGACAAAGATACAACCTAAAGCCATCTTCGTGATATACCCGTAGACACTTAGTATGATTTACAAGATGAGATAATACCTGAACAAAAGACCTATAATGGGTAGCTAAACAAAACAAAAGATCTATTATAAGTCTGCTAGCTGGAATAACCCATAATTACTTAACAAGGCTAGCATAGTCCTAGCTAACAACCAAACCCAAATCTAGGAACTGCTACAGCCCGCCCCTGGAGCATCAGCGTGCCTGACCTTTTGTGGACCATGCTGCCTCTAAAACTTCGACCATAAAAGTCAGTAGTCTTTTATCAACTTTAATGCCTCACCAACTAGACCCTGCCTACAGGTAGTCTGCTCTGTAGCATCTGCTAAAGAGTTCACAACCTGACTCTTACGTCAGCTGCCCTGACAAACTATGAAATCACTTCCTGCTGACCTACACTATAGAACTAATGCCAAAATCTCTTAACGTGACATATAGCTAACCTCTATGTGAGCGTCCCCATGCCTCTCGAAGAAACCAAGAGCCTCCTGATCTAGTAGTTGTGTAGTCCTTCATAGTGGTAACTGACGTATCATCAAACAACGTCCTCAACACTCGTTATATCTGGGTCTGCCTGTCCTGAGTTATCTCAATCAACACATAGATATCCTGTGTGTCCAGCTCCTGGACTCATAAGCTCAGTCACCCTACATTTCCCACAACTCCTATGGTCATCGTGCTTACCCAATCCCGATTCCTCAACAGCCTCTCTCTTCGGGTCTACCCAAACATACTTAATCCTAATAGCCGACCTCCTTCCTCGCTCTCAGTCGTCTGATCTCGGTATCCATAGTACCATGACAAAACCCATAGTCCTGTCTACACCTCCAAACGACTAGTGGCAGCAACAGCTGAACTCTCTCCAAATCCGTACTAGGACCAAGGTCAATACCCAACCCTCTTCCTAGGTGGTAGGTAATCTCAGGCCTGTCTTTCCTATGTCAGGAGATAGTAACTGCAATAGGCGATAGTGAAGTATGTAGTGGTAAAGGATTAGAAGTGGATGTTCTCGCGTCTACTCACCAGATCATAGCAGGCCGTTAGCTAACAGACGAAAGGACAAACAGGCGGTGATGCAGGTAAAACAGATGCTGGTGGTGATGCTGGAAAAGGGGGAATGGGGAATATGTGGTAATGGAGTGAAAGTGGAGTAAAGTGGGTGGTGGTGGGTGTTAAGGCAAAGAAGTCTCCTCGGACCATCTTCCCGAGGAGGACGTGATATGGATGGCCATCCAGGATAGATATCCTGGTAGTCATATGGTGTAACAGGTGGACAGGAGTCGGCCGGAGCTGTGCTCCACCTCCTACCTCCTCATCCTCGGTCCTCAGACCACATCATCATCATCATCATCCAAACAGCAGGGTTAATGTCACTGGAGTTTCCGTCCTCGGACCCTCATCGTCCTCCTCCGGCTTCCTCTTCCAGATCAGACTCAAGAACATATCTTGGTGGATCTGCAATGGGTGAGGCAACAGCAGGTAGTAGCTGCTCTTCGGCCGAGAGTATCTCATCCTCCTGTGGTATGTACTCAGGGTACATCAGCTCAGGAACAAAGTCCAGTGGGGTGGCGACTACGGCTTACCTCGAGCCAGTATTAGTTCAGGCGATGGAGAACCTGATAAGCAGCCACTATGTAAGCATATGGGTCCTCTAGCATAATGGGTGGTCCATCGACTCCTGGTGAACCAATGTCTTACCTATCCTCAAATGGATTGGACACTGCCGTGTAGGTGACCGTGGAATCTTCCGAATCTGACATAAAGAACCGTTATCCTGAAACTCCAACATAACTTAATATTAGTATAACTATAAGACACTTATAGTAATATACATGTTATATCATAACATGTTATATCAATCATGAATATAAATATGATAAGCGTCTATCCTAACGTGACTAATGCAAAATTATTGTAAGTAAATGTCCCGTGAAAAACCCCTATATATGAATGCAATGTTTGAAAACGGTTTATAGTCCAACGAAAACATTTTGACCTGGTTCTCTATAACCTTGGCTCTGATACCACTCTGTAACACCCCCTAAATTGGGGTCGTGCAGTGGAATAAGGGTCCGGGCTTGTTACTTCTCAGATCAAATAACTCATCAAGATAATATAAGAACGACCAAAAAGTCGTTTAAAAATTATACATTGGATTTAATAAAGTATGTTTTACAAAAGCCCGAAGCTTAACTTGTTTAAATTGTTATTATTACAAAGAGTTCTACCTATAACATATATACAAAATGTAATGCAACTAAATCTATACTGCATGACTTCAAAATATAACTACCATTACGATTCGCACCTCGTGCTTAATGACCCTGAAAAACATAGCATTTAAACACGACAACATAAAGTGTGAAATTTCATAGATTATGTAAAATTTATATAAAGGACCGCAAGACTTCCCTGTGCTATGCAACAAATTCAGACAAACAAAATGTAATTCACTTTCCTAAGCCTCATGACACCTGAAGCTCGACATAAATGAATACTAAATATAATAAATAAATGGCCTACATATGCCCGTGATGATGTCAAACCCCTAACATCCAAAATCGACACGATATATCGTTCGTATTCTAAGTGATAGCTAGTCACCACCCGAATGGGGAGGGTCAATCCCAACTTAGATCTATCTATAATCATTCCGCAGCTTCACATATCAGTAATTGACATTTCATGATTCATGGGCAAAGATGGGTAACGCTACTTAGAGCAAATACGTAATCATGATGAAAATGTAACACTAGAAAAATGCTCCAATTTGTAAAACATGCATATGTTTCTCACCCCAAAAACTTGTGAATTAATAATTGTAAAACATGGGGCTATGAACTCACCTTGAGTGAGTAAATTGATAATAAAATATCCCAAGTAAAAACGCGTCACGCTAACGCCCGAAAGCAACCTAGATATTATAGGTCGAATCAGTATTTAAGTACGTTGTCTAACAACAACCATATATAATCCTATATAGTTATCATCATACTATCGTTCGGGTTATCATAATTTAGAGGTCATTACATGACGTACGAGGAGTTAGGACACTTTAAATCGTAAATCCAACAACTCGTCAATAAGCCATCCGAAGAGGCCTCATTATGAAATTCCCTAATAATATAGCACTTTGATAACTAATAACATATATATATCTATATAGCTATTTCACAATCTAATCATTTAAGTGAAATCGTATTTATAAAGTAAAAACGTTTATAATTACGCCTTTAGCAAAAATGACATAACTTTGTCGTTTAAAATCCGATTCTTCTCGCGTTTCTTACGCGCACGCTTTCGTATTAAGATGAGTGATCAATAAATTACATTTATTTATAAGTTCTAATGCTGTTTTGAATAGTTTTGTTTTTACTGTCATCATACAGATTATAACGTATAACGCAAACCCGTAAAATGTCGAATCTTATACGTATATAGCTGCTCCGTTTTTAGCGGATTCTTTCATACACGTTTCAATGAAAAGTTTTATCATAGTTATTGATGTTTACAAAGATATAAGAAAAACTGCCATGAATATAATTGATTTATAAAATCTATTTTATAAAGTAATTTAGCGTCGTAAACTCGTAACTAGTGTATCTTCTTCGTTATTAATCCGTTTTTCGAGTTTCTTATCATTTTGGAATCCTTATGAGATGTACTATCTTTATAAAACCTAATATGGCTGTTACCAAATTCAAACCAAAACAGCAAGTTTAAAGTTTGTTATTAAAACATGTTTTAAGCTTGATTTTTTTGTACCATTATGCTTCAACACCTTGTTACAACTACTTTACAACATTTTATATCATAATGTCCCAACATATATAAAGTCCATTAGATCAATGTTTTTTTCCAAGAGAGTCCAAGGTAACAAGATTAACATGTTATTTACACCATTTTCACTTGTAACTTATTAAGTTAACATTAAAACCCTAATTTGTACTTTATACATGTTAATACTTAACCAAGATGTTAAAACACTTATACATCCTTTTCACATGAATATTACCATCCATCTAACTGTAAATACGTATCACACAACATTGATAAAAATAAAAATTCATTTTAACCATATTCAAAAGTAACCTAAATGGTGATTTTAACTATATAAACATAATAAATGCATAAATCAAAGAAATAAGATGAAGTAGGTTCTTAGATAACCATGATGTGTAGGAGGAATGAAGAACAAACCAAATCCCTAAACCCTTGTTTAGCAAAGAAACCCTAGCTTTTATCCCTTGAAAACCCTAATTTCCAACCAAAACCCTAATCTTGCAATATCTTGATAAAACCTTTTCAAAGCTTAACCAACCCTTCAACTCTTCTTAG
The DNA here is from genome assembly GCA_026074375.1 of Tanacetum coccineum. NCBI lineage: Eukaryota > Viridiplantae > Streptophyta > Magnoliopsida > Asterales > Asteraceae > Tanacetum > Tanacetum coccineum. Next base: position 6,570 of record BQNB010024689.1, read on the forward strand.
AATACCTTAAGTATGATGTATAAACACTAATATGGTGAAATAAAATCAAGCTATGGACGCCCTAAAATCCTTGTGGAATGTCGTGGGTTTAAAGAGTGACAAAGGGAGTGTTTTTGTGATTTTCTTGTAAAGAAGTGAAGAGTATGAGTCCTTAGCTCACATATACCCGGCATATAATACTACTTGGGTGAACATATGAGATCTTTTTGAAATGTCTAGTTGATCATAATGAAAAGGTGGCAAGGATTATAAGATATGAGAACAAGAAGGGCTTTAATTAGGGATAAGAATGGCATTCAATGATTCAAGTTGCATGCAAGATCTTTATGAATGCCTTCTTGTTGCTCGTCATGGCTTATCCTACATACATATACACGTTCCTATATGGTTGTGTGTGAGCTAGATAATATCTTTGATCTTTATTTGATGTATTCTTGTATTATTTGAAGTATAATGTAGTAAAGGTTAAGTAGAATGTATAACTTGCACATGGTAGAGTTTGATTTGAATTCTTTCATGAGGAATATGTATAAAGTGATAAATACTTGAAGTTTTAAATAAAATTTAAGTATTGGGTTCAAATTTTGGGTATTTGATGAAGCGTAGATAAGTTAACGTGTTTCCGAGAAGGCCTAAACGTACTTTATCACGAAACGTAAGCATTTTACGTAACCAATAAAAATATGATGAACAAAGTTGATAAATATCCTCATAATAATCATTTAACACTTTCTTGATGTAAACGTTTAATCGTTTAATGCCCGTATGTGATTTCACTTAACGGTTACGATTTAAAGCAAACGTGTAAAACCCTAAAAATAAATAGTGGATTACATAATGTCGTACAATGACCTAAAACACGAGGTGTTATAGCATCACGCTATTGATCATACTATTTTTGAAGAGTTTCATATGATTTTAAGCAATCTTTAGAGCAAGTATGTACCTCGGGGTCTGAACTTGATAAACTTGAGGAACCTTGGGATGTATAGGCCATTAGAGAAAAGTTTGTGATGCTTTCTTTAGCCTGAAAGCTCCAATCATAAAAACATATCCCATCTTAAACAACCAAGGCATTTGCATGAGTCTCCACTGTGTACAATCCTCTTGGAGCATCTCCATTTCTATTCCTTGATTCCTTGGTGCCCCTGCATTCTCTAGAAAAGTGACCTCTCCTGTGGCAGTTGTAACATTTAACTATTGTCTTATATCAAAGCCAACAGTTATATTGCCAATGAAATTCATAATTCCTTCCTGTACTTCTTTAAGATCTCTTCACCCTCCATGGTAATCAAGGCCACCTGCCATTTGAGATCCATCTCTTTAAAGAACATCAGTAATCAATCTCTCCAGATCTTCATACTAATTATGGGACTATTAAGATGATTAGCAAAGAAGGAAAACATGACATCATCAGCATAGGTTGAGGAAGAAGCTTGTCCCTGTGAACTAGCAGTAGAAACATCATGATCAGTATTAACTGCTTCATTAGTATTTTTTGGTTTTCTGCAAGTGTTTTCTAAGATACAAAAGCCCATTCTGAAAGTTTAATCTTTGAGCTTGATTGGCCCTTTAATCGTCAAATATCCAAACACCTACAGATTATTATACAAAACATTCCATCCTTAATGTTGTCCTAATACAGATTTTGTTTCACATGATTAAAGCAATAAGTTTTCCAAGTTAATGGTAGACTTCTCAGCAACTTCAATTTTCATCTTCCTGAGAGCAACTTCACCATAATTTCCAATGTGGCTGAGGAGTTTTTTGAAACCTATCATAGGTTTATATATTCCAGTCTTTTAGATCATTGATCTCAAGCAAAATTCTCTTATTGGTTGCTTCAAATGGTTTTTCTTTCCATGCATTTTCTTTGATTCTTTTGTTGCCTCCAAACCTGGCCTTGATTGCTTCCCATAAGGTCTTTGTATCCTTGATTCCATGAAACTTCAATAGGTCTCATCAGGAATGGCCTACAATAGAGTCTTTTTTGCTTTTCACTTCAATTCATCTTTCTTGCTATCATTGTTTAGTATTTTAGGAGGAACTGGGACTATCCACACTAGCTAATCAATAGCAGGTTTGGCAGCAACAACACAATAACCTCCTAAAGAGCATAATCAATGTCGAGTAAGACAATTGCCCATTCTACGATTGCTCCATAGATCATAGTCTCACTGTTTGATACTGGAAGGTTTTAGTACAACACTGTTTGGGTAGTTTCTACTGTGACCCATCTTTCGTTTTGATTATGAGATCTTGTGTAGATATAGTGTTCTTATTTCAAAGTTCTCACAAATCTAGATACCAATGTTGATCCCTTTTGAACAGATCTTACTTAGCTTGTTAAAGCTTAGTTATGTTGGATAGATCCAAAACAACTATAGTAGAAACTAAGATTGTAAATACTACAAACTATGCGGAATCTAGCTATTGTAAATACTAAGAAGAACAATGAAACATTAACAATACTTGCTAAACTTTCAATATATATAAATATAATCAAAGTTACAGAATAACTTTTGAACTAACTATATTGCTAATGAAAACTATATATAACTTGATATGAAAAACTGATATCCAAGATCTATGCTTATGGTCACCATTTATACACCAAGGAGACCCTAAATAGCTCTTACAAACGCGATAACAATGCTTCATGCAAATTTATTCCTAATATATCTCATGCATATCACATAAGCAGTACTAACTATTATAACTAACAGTACTAATAAACTGACAGTACTAACATTTTGTACTGGCAGTACTAACTATAACACTAGCAGTACTAACTTAGATTGGCAGTACTAAGTCTTCTCTTGGCAGTACTAAGTTGAACCAGCAGTAGAAACTTGTAGAAGCTCTTAATTCCCAACATTACATTCTTCTTGGGATTACAAGTGCAGCAGAAGAAGGATGGCATATTTATTAGTCAAGATAAATATGTTGATGAAATTTTGAAGAAATTTAGGTTTACAGAAGTCAAGACTGCAAGCACACCAATGGAAACTCAAAAGCCTCTACTCAAGGATGAAAATGGTAAAGAAGTGAATGTTTATATGTATAGGTCAATGATTGGTTCATTGATGTATCTTACATCTTCAAGACCTGACATCATGTTTGCAGTGTGTGCCTATGCTAGATACCAAGTCAATCCAAAGGTTTCACATCTTTATGCTGTGAAAAGGATTTTTAAGTACTTAAAAGGTCAACCAAAATTAGGCCTTTTAGTATCCAAAAGATTCTCCTTTGATTTGGTTGCATACACTGATAGAGGAATTATGCTAGAGCAAGCTGGATAGAAGTCTACAACAGGAGGTTGTCAATTCCTTGGTTGTAGATTAATATCATGGCAGTGCAAGAAACAGACAGTGGTTACAAATTCCATAACAGAAGCTGAGTATGTGGCTACTTCAAGTTGCTATGGACAGTGCTAAGATCAAAACAACTACTTGGATTATGGAATAATATTTATGCATACCAAGATAATTATTGATAATAACAGTACTATTTGCATAATTAAATATCCTATTTTTCATTCAAAAACAAAGCATATTGAGATCAGATATCATTTTATTAGAGATTGCAATGAAAAGAAACTGATTCAAATGGTCAAAATTCATACTGAAAAAGATTGCAGATTTGCTTACAAAAGCTTTTGATGTAAGTAGATTTCAATATTTGATTGTTAGTATTGGAATGATAAATCTTTAAAGTCGTTTTATATCTCTTTAATGTTATTGCAAGTTTTTTGTATGAATAAGGTAATTGATTATTTCATAGTCCATAAAATTTATTGCTGTTAAGTATAATATAATAAATACAGCAGGTTATCCTTAATATTTTTGAGTTACACCCTGAGTTAGTTTATGCTTAAAACTCGCAAGGTATAATTAATGTTGTGAATAATTGTTAAATAGCTATGGCTTGTGTTTTTTCTTAGTTTTGGGACAAACATTTTGCAAGAAAAGCAAAGAAAAGTGTTAAATTGGATGATAGAAAAGCTGTTCGAATGGAGATTGGAGTTAATGCTGGTGACGCAAAGTTAATGCTGTCTAAGGCATAACTTACTACTGTACTACCTAGCTAGGGTGGAAAGTTAAAGGTAATTGTTGAGGTTATTTTCCTAAATACTTTGATTTAAGGGTTTCCAATCAATTCTTTAATCAATTTACTCTTTCAAAACTCTCTACCTACAAACCCTACTCAATTTATCATCCTTAATCAAAACCCAACCAAATGACGAATCTAAAAGTTTTGCAGATACTCATAACGTGGTCGCATTTTTATCTAAACCGAAAAGGAGTGATCGGTTTTGACAATTGTAGATTTTTGCATGCACACCCTATAAGTATGCACTAACCGTTTAATCCCACATATATATATTCTTGTATCAAAAACTGTTCAAGGCGCCAAAACCTATCAATGGGGAAGTACAGTTTTGCATGCCAAGTAGATGGCAAAAAGATAATCATCACTGAATCAACTGTTAGAAGAGATCATTTCTTCAACTAGAGATGCAGAAGGTTGATTGATCTACCAAATTATACATCTAGAACAACATTAACACACTGAAGAGGTACGAGAAAATTTCACAAAAGCTAACTTCTATAAGCCCAATCTTTTTCCCTACAATGGAAATATCTTATTCATACTAATTCTACAATGTCTATGTACAAAGACTACTTCCATGGAATGAGTATAGTATTACAATGGCATTGTGCAATTATCTTGTTGCCTACAAATTAAAAGTAATTAACTTTCTTCAAAATACATTTTTTAAAATTATATTAGAAACTAGGAAAAATTGTCTGGCAAATTTTTTGATGCATCCACGGTTTGTGTAAGCGTTTTTTTGAGAACAACAACTTGTTGATCTGTCAACTCATAACAGAATTTATGTTGCACCCTCTCACACTAAAAAGATTTTTGCAAATATGAGAGGGTAGAAAAGGGTTTTCTGGTAAGTAACACTCTTTATTTTCCAACAAGTGGAACAAAATCAATCATAAATAGGTGAAGGTTTCCACATTACAACTGATTCCCCACCACTTTATTCCAAACCATCCTCCTCAACCTCTAATAGACACAAAAACTTAGAAGCGCAAAAATGAAAGGACACTAAAAAAAAAAAAGTCAACAGGTACCTCTCAACTAGTGATCCTAGTGAAAATATTGCAGATGAGGCTGTCCATAAGGAGTTGGGTAACAGTTTGGTGAGGGTTGCCACTATTGCTTCTAGCTTAGAAGCAGAGTAGGATAGTGGTAACATAACTAAGACCCGATCCAAGGCAACACCTAATGAATCTAGTTCCTAAGGAACTACTTCAGGTGGTGGTCCCAGGTGCCAAGAAACCATGGGGGATACTATTGCTCAAACTAGGTTTGAGAATGTATCTAACATTCTAATGATACACCACGCAAGAGGTAACAACACTTCGAAGTAGTATATGAGATAGATTAAAACTAAGGAATTGATGAAACTATGTACCAATTTACAAAACAGGGTTCTTGATTTGGAGAAGAAAAAGACCTCTCAACATAATAAACTTGCTTTTGAAGAGGAGGATCAAGAAAATTGAAAAGAATAAGGATAGGTCAAGACACTCATAAGCAAAAGAGATTAATAATAAAGTTGGTGTTTGACACTAGGGTAGATTCCTCCTAGCGATGGAAGAAAGTTTGGGTGAGATGCTCCCAACAGGGGCGATTAATGCTTAGATCGATGATGAATTACCCAAGTATAGTGTTCTAGATGATGCTGACTAAGAGATTTTTTGTGTGATGCTTTAGATGGTGAGAGAAGTGTTTGTTTTGCAGGGCAAAAATGAAAAAGTTATTGAAGAAGTATTGATGATGCTTTAATTAATGTACTATCTACAACAACTGTTATAATAACTACTGAAGAAATTACTTTGGCTCACGCACTTGAAGCATGAAAAACTTCAAAACCCAAGGTGAAAGGGATTGTTTTTCAAGAGCCAGGTAAATCTACAACAACAACAACAATTTCTTCACAACAATCACATGACAAGGGTAAAGGAATAATGATAGAAGAACTGGAAGCCCTATGAAGAAAATGATCTAAATCCAGGCTTGATGAAGAATTTTGCTTAAAGTTATAAGTCTAAATTTGATAAAGTAGAAAGACTTGCAAAGAGAAAGCTGAAAAAGAAAAAGAATCCAATATATATTGCTTTAAATGAAAGAAAGGGATATATTCAAGCAAAGATTGATGCTGATCAACATTGCTGAAAGATTCAAGCATAAGAACCAAAAAGAGTTGTCTGATGCAGAAAAGGCGACATTAATCTCAACAACTCATTAAAGAAAGAAAGAAAGTCATTTTTGCAGCTAAAAAGAAGCAGAATAGAAAAGAAACAAACCACGCAACAAAGCTCTCATAAGAGAAAAGATAATGTGTACTACCAAAGAACATGGAAGGATACAACTCAGTGATTTGAAGTTTAAGGATTGATTCTAGTCAAGAATGTTACGACAGAGCATTCAAAAGGGATAAACACAATTGAAAGACTTTAAACAAGGTGTGTAAGAAGGGCAAAGAAAAGCAGAGCATAACTAGCTAGCATAAGGAGATTACATAAGGGAAGCAAAAGGTAAAGATGACAAAGAGACAGGCAGAGCTTAAATAGAGTTTGGAAATCACTCCGATGAAACTAGAAGTAATCATTGATACTATTTCTTTGGTTTTAAGTCTCCAATTATTGTTGTTCTGGAAGATTCATAAAGAAGAAGAAAAAGCTATTATCAAATAATAAGAGCTGATGGAAAAGTCTCAGATGTTGCATGAACTTTTAGTCACATGCTTAAAAGTTATGACAGGAAGATTGTATAGAAACGATCTCATAAGTAGGAGTAAAAGCTAAATATAAGTCAACAAGACCAGTGGAAGACTTGGATTTGGTATTATGGATTGATTTGAAAACAATGTTTGAACCTCATGTAGAAGATGCAGTATGGAGGAATCAACAAGACTACAAAGTGTTGAGTTGGAAGCTATATGACTCCTGTGGAGTACATTTCTTAAGGATGCAACATACGCAGATTTATATGTTGGTAGAGAAGAAGTATCCTCTTACACCATCTACACTTTCAATGATGTTGAAAAGAACTTCTGGATTGATTATGAAAGTAAAATGGCTTATTAGCTTCTTAAATTCACCATAAAACAGCTTAAGAAGTAAAGAAGTGTTTGGAAGCATCCTCCTGGTTTTGATGAAGCTTTAAATGAAGAAACTTGATGATTTTGAAGAAGAATATCAAGTTTTAAGGGGGAGGATTAGTTAAGGATTCCAAGTCCTTCTTGGAATGTTTTGTTTGAATTACTGCTGCTCTGTTTTGTTAATGCTGCTTAAGCTGGAGATTAGTAGTGCAGTGAAGATTTAGTGCTTTATAAGGACTTCAAAGATAATATGCAAAGAGTTACTACTGCTAGCACATAGTTAGTACTGCTAGTACAAAGTTAAGACTGCTCAGTTGAAGTTAATGCTGCTAGTGAAAGTTACTACTGCTAGTACAAAGACTGCTTAAAGTTAATGCTGCTGAAGAGTTACTAACATACTCAGAGAAAAAATCTAAGTAGTAAGTACTCTGCTAGGTATTAGTTAAGTATTGCAAGTAGTGTTAGTTAGTATTGTTTTGTTAGTACTAGGCTTCTGATATGTATTAGTTTATTTATAGGAAAAGATTTATATACTTAGGAAAGTATGTAAGCCGAGTAGGACTCCTTGGTTTAAAAAAGGGAGGGTCCTAGGGCATAGAGAATGAAAAGTTTTTTCATATATCTTTATCTTTTATAGCGTCAAGTCTTCTGTAACCCCCTAGATACTTTGAGAGATATCTGTAACTATTAACATTAAATAATATTGGAGCTTATTTGTTTGAATTCCTATATTCATTGATAATTCTTCTCAATATTAAAGATTAGATTCCGCATAATCTTTAATACATTCAAACAAAGCTTTTACTATAGTTGTGTTAGATTTATCTAATATAACTAATCCTTAAACAAGCTTAAAGAATTCGATCTATTGAAGTGGGATCAACACTTCGATTAGGACACATTTTCAAAACTTTTCTAAAGTCTACTTGAGGACAAGTAGGATTCAAGTGGGGGGATATTTGATGACATCAAATAACGTCTATTTTATAGCATCATTTATCCCGTATAAATTACCCATTTTATATAATTATTATAAGAATTGGTACTTAATTGCTTATATTTATTATTTGCAGTAATTATGGAGTACTTTGTGAAGATTATCTGAAAGGCGCGCATTTTGGAGCTTAAATAATGAAATATAAAGATTGCTTATTCTGACTATATAAGCCATATCCAGCAAAGAAGATACGGCGTATCCATGCCTGCACTTCACAAATAAACGACCAAGTATCAAGACCCAATAGTCCGTATCTATCTCTATAGCATCATCAAGATCACATTGCTGAGTCTTGAACATCATATTGTAGTTGTTAGTTACATTTATCATTGTAAATCAAGTGTAGTATTGTTGGTGTGATTCTACCGTGTGAAGAATCCGATATTTAGCTTTGTACCGAAAAAGAGGTATAAGCAACGTTGTGAGGCTTCTCTGCTAATTGAAAAGAGTTCGGTAACTAGTATTTATAAACTCTCGAGTAGGTGACTCGGGGAGTGGAGTAGGGCAAGGAAGGTGTCCTTGTAGCCGAACCACTATAAATACTTGTGTATTGGTTATCTCTTTCTAACTCTCCATTTATTTGCTTTCATATTTCTTAAGTCCTATACCAATACCAATATCATAATCATTTCACGTATAGTTTCAAACAAATTTTAAAAAGGTAACAATTAATCAAGAAAACTATTCAACCCCCTTCTAGTTTTCCACAGTTTGGTTTTGTTTATATCGATTGTTTACTTATTCATTGCATGTTGATTATGTTTATCACTTCGTATCTGTTTATGTTTTGATTATGTTTTATTTGTCATTCAACTGGATCTAGGATTGCGTGCGTAAACTAGAGTCTGGGATAAATACTACGTATAACTTATCTATGTGACTCTGGATTAATAGGACTACAAATTTATGCCCCTGTTCTTCCCTTGGTTAAGTGAATAGGTAGACTAAGTGGTGACTTAGGATTACACATAACATTCTGTTTTCCTTGGGTAAGTGCTCGGACCGTGGACTACCAACATATAGATTTCAATTGGACATAAGTGGGTAAAGCCTCGATGAGTTAGGTTTCGATATTCACCAATGTTGTCTCATAGATAGATTATAATCAACTGTGTAAGCTTTATGCGGGTTTGGTTAATTGTGACAGGATTACCTGAAAAACAAACCTATAGTTTAGGGAGAAGACCCACCAAAGCTTAGGAATGATATAACACCAACGAATTAATACAATCATTGCACTCATAAACAATTCCTATATTTTATTAGATTAATCTGGCTAATATGTTTTCCTTACATTAGTGCTTGACCGCTTCTTTATCGTTTGTTTATCTGCTTGTGTGTGTCCCTTATCTCATTTAGCTTAGATTAAACCAAAACTCGTGCCAGTCTCTCAGGCTGAAAATCCCCCTTTGCGTTAGTTTAGGTTTAATTAGGTTTAACTAGAATTAATGTAAATAGAATTGGAATTAACCTAGATAGCTAAAATACTGATAGATTTAAATATTAACGCTCACTCTTAGTGATCGACACCCTACTTACTAACAAACCTACAATTGATCGGGTACACTGCATGTTAGTGTTAGTTAATAGGTAAAGCCGACAAAATATAAATAGTAAAACTTGATAAATAAATTACATATACACACGACAACACATCAACAGATCAGCTAAGAGGATTAAGGATTATGAGTATCACAAGGAAAAGATGTTGCTGTGCAAGAAAGAGACTGCAGGATTTCAACTGAGTGCAAAACAGAGTGAATGGCTATAGGACACATATGATGAACCTGATGAACATGAGTTAGAAGCACATTACATGTACATTGCTAAGATTTAGGAGGTCTTAACTACAACTCACGACATTCATGAACCTACTTATGACACTGAGCCATTAGAAAAGGTACAACCAAACGATGACTATAATGTGTTTGTCATTGAAAGATAACATTCTAAGAAACCTGAATCCATTAATGACACATATGTGGTGGAAAAGGTTGATAGCAATGTCACTCCTGATTCATCGAATATGAGCACTAATGAACGAGAGGTTGGCCATCATTCTAAGGAACCCGAGGATGAACGTGTGTTGTTTGCTTCAAAAATTGTAAATTCAAAAGCCGATGTTGATGAAAACAAGAAGATTAAAAAATAATTGAAGAAAGCAAACACGTCTCTTACTCAAGAGCTTGATAAAAACAAGATTGATCTTTGAAATTATAAAATTAAGCTTAAGAGGTACAAAACCTTTTAGACAAACCAAAAAGAAAAGGAAGAAGCTGAACTTAAGTATAAAGAAGCTCTTGATTTACTGGTAGTGAATAAAGTTCTCATTATCTTCCCCAAGAGCAAGAGTACTAATCGTCTTCTTGGTAGCATCCATATTCTTCCTAGCATTTTCAACAAGATTTTCCTCCATGTGAATACCCAGAGTTACGTTTAGGATCTTCAGCATTAAGAGTATCCAAATGACCATCATCTTCCAAATCACTAAGAACCTCAAACACATTAGAAACAGGCGTACTAGTCAAAATACTAGCACCCATGTTAGTCTTCCTTGTGACATGAATAAATTGTTGCTTCTTAGGCTGATTACAATCCACTTTCACCTCTTGTTCTCTAGTCATGGATCCACAAAAAGCTTTCCTTTCAGTATTAGCATGTTTGGGACATAGAGCATCATCATGGCCAAATACCAAACAAGTACCACATCTCGATGGTTTCCACTCATATTCTATCTTAATATTATGCATCATAAATCTATTTACATCCAACCTAGGGACAAAAATTACCAAAGTATCCTTGAGAGATCAATCAGACCTCAAGTCAATCAAAGCCCGAGCATAATCCATACAATCCCAAGATTGCGTACATGCAGTGGTAGTACACGAATCCAACATCATGTGAGTACCAACTCAAGTAGCAATAGGACTCAAACCATTGGTTGTGAAAGCAAGTACGAGAACACCATGAAGTTTAGCCTAAACAAGCACATAGGTTAACTCGTCTTGGGATAATTCAGCAATCAACGTCCATTTCCTTAAGATGAGAGGTACACTGCAAAGAAACCATGAACCGTGTTCTAAGACTCATTCGAGGCCAACAGAAGAAGAGAACTTGATGAACACAAAACCCCTTTTATCCCCATGATACATTCAACGACAAATTTCTTCCACGCATTCAGCACATATATCTCCACAAGCTGAAACACCACTTTTTTTTCCAATAAAGTATCCATATAGAGTATTCTGAAATCAAACACGTAATTCTAACAGCGACGATATGGGAATTATAATATCTGCCATACCCGTACTATCCATGACAAGAGTACGAAAGTTTATCTTTGCTTACTAGTATTCTCTTGAAGTAGAATAGTAAAGGAAGGAGAGCTCGGTTTTGGACCAAAACATGGCTCCCTATTTGTTCTTGTTTCCTCATTGGAAGTCGAGAAAACAATATCAGTAGGGAATGTCAAAGACTGCCCCATACTCCACTCATTGCATGTATCGTTCTTCCTAGAAGCATTCAACTCCTCAACTAACGAACCAAAACCTCTTTTCCACGGATTCATCAATAACAGATGAGACCACATTGACATAAGCCCTAAACGTTCTTTTTGGTTGGACAGTCTGCCTAGCGAAACCCGTCTCGGTCCCATCCATTTTCTTCAATCGAGCCACACCATCACTTAATATCTTGATATGATCAACACCAACATCATTCCCTTTGAAAACCCAACTCCGTTACCCTTACTCATGCTCAAACCTCTGAGTGGAAACCTTAACAAGGACCCAAGCAACAAACATTAATATTACAAAACCAGAACCCAAATAAACAAAAACACAACAATAATAAAAACTATAATGAATTAGGGTTTTAATAATCATATTAGCACCGGTCAACCACCCATATAATCAATAGCCATCATTAGATATGCATTAAATGTACAAAATAACAAGAAACAACTTTAGAAAACCATAACAGAAAAAACAATCAAATTAAACCCTAAAACCAAGATCGCGAACAATTACTTAAAACTTTGATTAAAACAAAGTTAAAAACAAGAATCATGAACTGTTATTGATAATGATTTATGAGAAAAAAAGGATCATATAGTGAAGGGACATGGGTTTCAGAAAGTCGCTAGTTTCACCAGAGTTGTCCAAGGGTTTTCTTGTTTCCTTTTAAAAAAATAATAATATGTGAGTTATTCTTGTTTGAGTAAGTTTAATATTTTTTTTCTACTACTTTGAATAAAGCTACTGAGCCTACTTGTTATAATGATGCTTTAAATGATTCTAATTAGGTAGATGCCATGAATAATGAGATTGAGGCTTTAAATAAAAATAATACTTAGACTATTTGTGATTTGCTTGGCGATAAAAAAGCCTATTGGTTATAAGTGGGTTTTTAAAGATAAAGTATAAGGCTTCAGGAGAGATTGAGAGGTACAAATCTAGGTTAGTTGCTAATGGCTTCAACCAAAGAGAAGGCTTTGATTATGATGAAACATTATACCTTTTATATTAATAGGGAAGATCGTTCCCCCGAGGCAATTAAATGTACTGCTTTAATGAATGGTTCGACCTATTTTTACCCGACCCGACCTTTTAATATTCTTCTTCTCCCTCCCACCGCTTCACACCTTCCAGAACTCTCTCTCTCTCCCATCCCAAAAATCTCTCTCTCTCTCCCATCCCAAAACATATGCAGATGACGAAAGGAAATCAAGCAAAAGGAGCACCAGGAAGCTAATTTTGCAAACAATAATTCTTCCAAAGGTAAGATCTTTTATTTATTCTAATTCTATTCATGTTTTTCTTTTAAAAAATGGGGTTAAGGAAAATTATTATGCTGATGATGTGTGTGATTGCAGTTGCATGGAGAGCAAGTTTCTTTCAAAAATCTTAGGTGTTGTATATTTGCATATGTTTTTTACATGGTGTTTTGATTGTATTTAAATGGTTTTCTTAATAGATCAATATTTGTTGTGTGTTTTGATAGGTGGATGTTTCGGAGAACCTCTGAGCGACTTTCAGGATTGAATGTAATGTTTTATGGTAGTTTTTGTTTTTGTTTGAGCATTTTTTGTGACATTAATTTGTGGAGAATTTATGGGGTTATTGTAATGCACAATGATGTATGGGGGTCTTTGGATTAGCATTTATGTTGGGTTTAAATCTTTTTCTATCATGGCAAAACGTTTGGTGGACATATCACAATTTAGGTGAGCTATTATCATAGAAATAAGCTTAAAAGATTAAGAGAAGGTGAGTTATTATCATAGAAATTAGAAATAAGCTTAAAAGATTATGAGTGCGCGAGCTAGGGACATGCTAAAAAGAAATGCTATTTCGCAGGTAAACAACGAAGCCTCAAATTAAGCATAATAAACTGAACTATCTCAAATGCCTGATGGGGACTTTATGTAGAAACAAACAACCCCCCCGAATTATAGGAAAAAAACAGGTTTAGGGCTCTTTAAATTTTTTGTATGAGATTTTTGTTAGGTCTTATAATTATTATTTGTGAACCAATGCTGGCGTATTTTAGGATTGATATTGATTATTTTATTGCCTTCCATTTATTGTAAAGTAGATACACAACTTTCAGTTGTTTGCAGTTGCTTATATCCTAATATTTGATACCTATTTCTATTGAAATAAGCAAACTTTGAATTGTATATTGTATTCAATTACAAAAAGAATTGTTGGGTATCAAAGTTTTTCTTATTTTAGGAGATGGCTTTTCCGCTTTTTGTTTGTTTAGGTTCTTTGCCTAAAAAACTTTATGGACGTGTTATGTATTGAAGGATCAAAAATTGGATAATCTCATATACCTCATAAGCTCATTTTGTGGGCTTATGAGCTTGACATCTCTAATGAACAAGTCATGGTGACGTTTCACTATTCTACAAAGTTTCATCAATAGCTTTATGCATTGGACTTAGAAGCTTTTTGTCTAGGTTGTGTCAAACAATGGTGAAGTCGCGTTAGACGAGTAACTGAACCATGGTAGCATTTCTGGTCAGAACGGGTCCCCCCGGGTGGCATTCAGCACCCAACAAGTCTCCAATGAAGAGCCAAGTCCCTGGAAATCTCCTCACCATTTTCAGTGAGCTTATCTTCTGTAGATATAATACTACATGTAGTAGTAGACATATATCTAATGCCAATTTTGCCCTGCTCTTTTTAGTGATACATGCATGTGTATATAGGAGGAGAATGCACAGAAAAAGTGTTAAAGAACCTTACTTGGAATATAATTACACAGGTATGGGCCTTTCTTCGTTGTACGTAATTATAATTTTGTTTTTGCAGAAAGGACTGTTTGGTACAAAGGGCTGTTCGGCACTAATTTTGTTTTTGCAGAAAGTTGGCATTTTGGTGCTGGATTGTTATGCAAAAAATTGGTTGTTTGGTGTCATGAGCTTTGGGGACATACATTTGGGAAACTGGGTTAACATGTGTAAGTTATTCAGTGTGGGTCGACCACCTGCTTTGCCTTTTTCTTTTTTGTCTATCTTATGCAAGATTAAAATAACTTAATGTTGACGATAGCATAATATTGAGGATAACACCCTAGGAGTTTGTATTTTTAAGCTTTAGTTAGGTTTTGATCAACCCAGCCTGTTTCACCCCACAGTAAATAATATACACAACGTAAATCAACATGCCTCATTTACAACTATATTCAAAGTACACCTCATTGACTCAATATATTGTAGGATCCTCTTTCCATGAATACCTTTTTTAATGATTGAACTAAAGAAATTTGTCCACCGACTTCAAATTAATGGTTTTTAAATTGGTCTAATGTAGAAATTGTTTACCAGGTGTTTGTGTCTGAGAATGTGCAGCTTTAAGGGGTGTTCATATTCTAATAAGCTTATTCGCTATTTTTTTACAAAGAGGGGACATCGAACCCATGGCCATAGCCTAAGCCTTCAAGTTAAAAAATTTAACATTTTAGAATTTTATTATCTGGTCTTAAACTCACAATAACGAACCCGGGTTCCGTTTTATGATATTTGACATTTTCTTGCTTTTTTTGACAGACCTTGAATCTGACTTCGTTAAAACAGGAAACACTCCTTAATCTCCGATAAATAAGTGCTTATATGCTAATCATGCTTCTTTCATTTCCTAAGTTACCTTGTACATGTGTGTGTAGATTTTCAGATTTTGTCGATCAAAAAGTCACAAGAATTTCAAAATGGAGAGGAATCCACGTAAGGAGAAATAGACTAAAGCTTACAAGAGGTTACACGACAAAGACATGACACCATGAACATAAACTGCACTATACAATAAATGGATTACTTTCCATAAAAAAAGACATTCAGAACTAATTTATAGGATGTTACCCCTAATCTGCACATTATAAATCACAAGCTACTAAATAAAGAATCGAAATTAATTTTATGCTCCCATTTTTTATTTTACTTTAGAGGAGTTGTTCACCATTTAGATCATTACTTTGCTTATGCATGATCAACCATAAGTTTCTTTAACCGATTTAGGGAACTTCCATAAGGCTGATCCTCCATTTCCATGTTATTAGTTTTGTAGATAAGAATGAGTACGTGCAATTATCGATCTGGAGTTGAATTTAATTTTTGGCTCTATCAGTTTTGAAGGATCTATACTAGGCCAACTCCCCTGAATGACAAAAATTTAAGTAAATTTGCAACAATATGATGCAAACCATGCCCAAATACTTGGGAATGTGGTTACGTTGAGATGGCGCGAATTTGGCTAAGCTGTAGCCCAAGGTAGCGATTTGGTAAGCCTTCTAAGTTTTTGTTCTTTTGATGATATGTGTGTGATTGATTTTTTGGTTTGTCACGAAAATTAATGGACCCAGAAGTTGCTGACTTTCTTCTCTCTTTTGCTATGCAGATGAATAATAACGCTTATTGCTAAACTGAGGCGTCTTGCTTTGTGACACATACTGCAAAAAGAAAGGTCCTGAATTTTCCATGAATAATAAAAAAAATTAAAAAAACATTTAAAAGTTAATAAATAAAACTCCCTGGAAAATGAAAAGAATATTATATAATCAATAACGAAAAAATAAAAAAAAAATCCGTCTCAAAATATTTTTGCTCTTTGCTGTCAGTTAGGGGTGCTCTTAAATCGTTGAATTGAAAATATACAATCTCTAGCAATGTAAAAAAGATTAATGGCACGCTTGATGGGGTTATAGCTGAATGGGGGAATCATATACCGTGTCCGTGAGATCATGTAACTGCGCATTGCAATCATGGCAGGTAATGCTCCATCTATATCACTTTTGGATGTGGGCCAGTCGCTTAACAATAATATTGTAGTGTGTTTTGTTTATTGGGATTTGCTGTGAGACCATTTTTTAAAAGCCTAGAATATTTTGATCGAAACACCCGACCCAATGGTCTTAAGGAAATTACATTGTTATTTGCTAAATGCACACAGACCGGAACTTTTTAACAACACCGATTAAGCGATTATGGAAACGTTGAACTACGCCCGGCTGCCAGAGTCCGTAACTATGTCCAGGTAATATACAACCAAAAGAAATTACTAGATGAAAACGAACAAATCAAATAACACCAACGAGTTTAGAGGACTGACTGTTAAGTATTGTTCTTTGAAAGGTCTTTTCGAAGTACACGTAAAGCGTTTTTACAAGCAACTAAGTGCTCCTAACCAAACACCCTACATAAGAAAGACACGCCAATCTTATGACTAACAAAAGAAAGTAAAACATACATCCTAACCTATTATCTATGCGGATAACATAATGATCACAAAACCAAAACAGCTCCAGAAAACACAATTTTAAATTTTAAAGAAACTGAAAAGGATAAATACTTAACAAATTTTACCAATTATCAAAAACTGGTTGATAAGTTGATATATTTGACCAACACTACGTCAAATATCAGTTACGTTGTACACTACTTAAGTCAGCACATGCACAGTCCATTATAGTCTAATTTTAAAGCTGCATTAAGAGTTTTGAAGTATTTAAAGGGATCCAATTTCTGCTTTTTTTGCATTAATTTTAAGAGTTTATGTTTTGAAGTATTTAAAGGGGTTCTCTAGGTGCTTGTTTACGAATTTTATAAGGTTTTTTCCAATTTTTCAAACTTAAAGGTTTTTATGCTTAATGCAGCTTGGGCAAAAGTGACCTAATAAATTTTTAATTTAAAAACGAGGAAGGAAGGAAATCTTTGCCACTGGTTTTTGTGTTTTCTTGGGTCAGTCTCTTATGTCTTGGAAAAGTAAAAAACAAACTACATTGTCTAAAAGTAAAGATGAGCCTGAGTACAAAAGCAGGGCTTTAGCTACTTGTGAAGTGATTTGGCTAGGAAATTTATTGCACAGTCTTGTTAAAAGGTTTATATCCTGTTGAATTGTTTTGTGATAATAGTTTAGCTATTTAGATAGCTGCCAACCATGTATTTCATGAAAAAACAAAACATTTTCACTAGGTTATTATACCCACATCTTCTATGTTCTATTCCTCATTTCCCTATTTTGTTTTTTGTTTCATTTTTTCTTTTTGTGGTGTTATTTTTCTAGTGTGTGGGTTCATGTAACATAATTTTTTTTAGGTAAATGGTTTTCCTGGTAAATTGTATTACACCAAAAAAGCATTGAAGTACAAAAGGATAAGGGTAAAGTCCCTTATCTCAGTCCAAAAATAGACACTTACAAGCAACTAAGTGCTCCTAACCAAACACCCTACATAAGAAAGACACGCCAATCTTATGACTAACAAAAGAAAGTAAAACATACATCCTAACCTATTATCTATGCGGATAACATAATGATCACAAAACCAAAACAGCTCCAGAAAACACAATTTTAAATTTTAAAGAAATAAGTCAGCACATGCACAGTCCATTATAGTCTAATTTTAAAGCTGCATTAAGAGTTTTGAAGTATTTAAAGGGATCTCTAGGTGCTTGTTTACAATTTAATAAGGTTTCAAATTTAAAACTTAAGGCTTATGCTAATGCAGATTGGGCAAAGTGTCCTAAAACGAGGAAATCTGTCACTGGTTTTTGTGTTTTCTTGGGTCAGTCTCTTATGTCTTGGAAAAGTAAAAAACAAACTACATTGTCTAAAAGTAAAGATGAGCCTGAGTACAAAAGCAGGGCTTTAGCTACTTGTGAAGTGATTTGGCTAGGAAATTTATTGCACAGTCTTGTTAAAAGGTTTATATCCTGTTGAATTGTTTTGTGATAATAGTTTAGCTATTTAGATAGCTGCCAACCATGTATTTCATGAAAAAACAAAACATTTTCACTTGGATGTTTATTTTGTTAGAGAAAAGGTGTCAGCAGGTGTTATTAAGACTGTGAAAATTCACTGATTTAAAAACTGCTGATGTATTTATAAAGTGTCTTGAAACAGTTCATCACAGTTTGGTTTATAGAAAACTTGGTTTACAGGATATGTTTACAACAAAAGTTGCAGATAAAAAGAAGTCTAAAAGTGCGGTTGCAAAAAGAAAAAGTTTGACACATAAGCTTGAGGGAGAATGCAGAAAAGAAGAGTCAACTTATGGTCAACATAAGTAGTCCAAGGGCTTTCCAGTCATTTTCTCATTGTTATTTTCTCTTGTTTGAAGTTTGAGAGTTTGAAGAGTTTAGAAGCTCATGGTCTAAAGTAAAACTATGCAGTATATAAGCTGTTATCTACAAGGGTTTCTACCCAGTTGATATAGTCTTACTTTATTTTTCTCTCTCAATATCGTTTTGATCTTAGTTCTTGTGATATCAACTTGGATATCTGTCTGTCTAGTTGTTAGTCTATATAACACAAGATTAATCTTTTTATTTGATCTTGTGAGTTTGAGTTTTGAGTGATTCTTGTAGCGAGTTTGCTAGCATCTATTAATGGGATTGCCTTTTCTTTTGTATGTTAAACGCACTCATTTGAGGACGTTTGAAGTTTATTACTCCCTCCGTCTCATATTAAGTGTTCATTTTTGACTTTTTGAATTCTTTTTTCATAAACTTTGACCGTAAATATTTTTCTTTATGTTATATAATGCTTACTGAAAATTATACCAATGAAAAATACATTCGAAACTCTATCCATTCATATATTTTGCATTGAGTATCATATAACATAAGAAGAAATAATTAAGGTCAAAGTTGAAGAAAAAAGACTTTAAAAAGTCAAAAATGGACACTTAATATGGGACGGAGGGAGTAGTTAATAAGATTAACCAAGAAGTGGTTTGGTTGGGTGATATTTACCATTTTTACAGTAAATATAAAATGTGTGTGAACCTGCCGTTTGGAAGAGATGAAAAACATGGATAGTAAAGATGAAACTTTTAATTTATTTTCATATATCTTTCATGAGATACGCTTAACAAAGTAACAAACTAACAAGCATGCATGCGCCATAATACATGCAAAAGTATGTTTTAGGTAATTCACGAGGTTTATCTATTTAGGAATACAATGCTTTGTTGTTAGCAAAGAGAGAATTTGGCTCTTTACATGCTCAAGGGACGTATTTAGTTTTCTTAATCTATGCAATAGCAAATCTTGTCATGTTCTTCCACACCTTATCTATATGCATTATATATATTATCCATGTAGAAAAAAATGTAAAACATATATTTTAATATAACAACTCTTTTAGTGGCTAGCCAAATGTAATAAGAATACATTCATTCTATCATAGATACGCAAAAAACACCAATTTTGCAAGAAACCTCAAGATGCGATAAGCTATACGTACGTAAGTGATGACACAATGTTCAAAGTTTGCACATTTCTAAAATAAGATTCAATGATATTCAAACTTTACTTATAATGAACTACTGTCTATATTTAGTATTAAGGGTATGTTTGGCAAAAGTAACTGTTGCTGGAACTGAAGATGGAGCTGTAGATTAAGATGGTGATGGAGATTATGAAAAGAGATAATTTGATTTTAAGAGATTATGAAAAATTATTTTTTTATAATCTCTTATAATTTTGTCTACCAAACGAAGCTTATATTTTAAGTAGCTGATTTTTCAAAAAAGTAAGCATAATCTCTTGACAATCTTGTGTACCAAACATGCCCTAAGTATACAACTTGCGCATTCAAGCTAGCTTGGCATTCATATGACCTCTCAATGTATGAAATGAATACCTTTAGATAAAGATAATGACCCTGCCCTTCCTATAGACATGAAATTAAAAACGACCCTTATTGAAGCATTGATCAAAGCCTCATCCTCGAGAATCGTTATGATAGTTTTTTTTAAGTTTCTTGATAGATAAACATTTATGGAGATATCGAAATCACGTGTATTTGACTTGAAGCCTAAAAAAAAAAGACAAACTATTAGAAGAACTCATGTATCTTGTTTTAACTTTTTCTCTAGTTTTTTTGTTAGATTTTCTAATAAACAGCTGTTAAAAAAGATGGTATTGTGTCAATGTACGTAAGGATCTCTAGCTCATTGTTGTAACTTTTTCTCTTGCTCCTTGCTAGATTACTGAATCAATGATACGAATTAAATAGTTAGAATTTTCTTATACACTGGAAGCTAGTTTAGATCATCCATCTCTAGCTTGCAGGTTACTTTCTAACTTTAAGAATTTAAACCAAGGAAATGGAAACACAAATAGTGTTACACATTTTAAATACCATTTTTCTATTGACTTCTTAGAATATAATGAATTAGGCCAGATAATTAACGGGGTGTTTGGGATTGCTTATTGAAAATATATTATGCGGTTTGAAAACGGATAATCAGATAATCAGCTGTTACAAAACGTGATTTTAAAATTTAGTGTTTGTGTTTGATTATGTTGTAGGATAACGCAATAATCAGATAATCAGTTTTTGTGTGTTTGGATAATGAGATTATTTTAATTAGTTAAAAAGTAAAATGACGAAAAAACACTATGTTTGGCTCGTAAGTATTGAATTAACCTGGTTTACTAAAATCTGGTTTACAAAGTCGACTCATTTGTTTACTACAAAAATAATATAATCTTAACTACCTTGTAATGGGTTATCCACAATTTTATAATATACTTAATTTCTTTCAAGAAAGGTTATAAAGTTGCTTCATTTTCCTAAGGACAAACACCAGAGTAGGTGAAAAACCTCAATCGCCTCCATCAGCGCAAACTACAGCATATGTCTATCATTAAATCCTCAATGTGTCCACCAAAATTAAGCCATAAATGATGTTGCATAAACAAAAATTCTAAGCCAGTAAATGGTTTGCATAATCAATTGCGGATGCCGCTAAGGGTTGACAAAGAGAACAAATCAACCTACCGATGAAGACAAGTTAGAACTAGAATTGTGAGATACAATGTTACATATTATTTTGGGTTAGTTTGGTAAATTGGTAATGAATAATCAGTTATAATCATTATCTGCGTTTTGTGGCAGTAATGTGAGGTTGCTTTTCATAACGAGTTTTGGGGGCTATCATAACGCAGAAAGGCGATTATCATGTCATGGTTGCCAAACACTTCAAAATAGCTTACTTCATTTTGGAACCGCAATAAGTAGAAAATCCATCTCCAACCGCACTCCCAAACACCCCCTAAATAGGATTTGGATATCATGACAATGCAAAGATTGGAGGATCGAAAATGGTTTATCTGCTTAGCTAGAATGATAACGTAAACAAATGAAGAATATACTTTACCAAAATGGCAATGCCATTGAAAAACCTTATCCCACGATTAGTTTCGAATATCCGAATATTTCTTTACTTAAAAACACAATGAATACTATGTATACAAAATCATTTCTTTGGTCTTATAGTAAATCGATAGGGCAAGTTAACATTTTTTTAGTAGACTCAGTTCATCATCAAATTTAATATTCTGATTTTAAAATCAACGAGAGGATATCACAAATGGAACAAATATGAAGAAAAACTTATAACCAAATGGCTTGTCAATTAAGACGAAACGTGTCAACAAAAAGATCTATATTTTGAGATTGACGTACTATATCACAAATAGCTTGTCGATCCATATATAACAGATGTAAAGGATCGGATGATGTTTTTGGGCAAATAATTTTGTCATATGTTTGTGTGGATAATGAAAATGATAGTATCGTCTATTTCAATATTATTGTCTCCAATGTCCCTTTACATGAATTGATGTACGTCAAAACCTGATGTTTATTGTACGGTAAACTTGAAAGGAAAGAATATCCGCTATATTATCTGAAGCTAGCAAGAAAGGATATGATGTTCCGAAATTTCCAATTTTCTTTGTTCGATATTTTTGAAGTCAAAAGTCATGTTGATTTTTAGTCCATCTTTACGCAAATATATACCCTAAAAATCATTATTTTATGAAACTATTGTTTATCTGTACGTCGTAGTTGTTATCTTCAATTAAATAAATAGTTGATCGACTCCTCATTTACATGAATATATATCGTTCTCAAGTGTTAAGATTATGCATTTCTGCCTTTTTAATAATTCTTTATAAATGTAATTAGATTTTGGCAGTGTCTTGCTAGCTAGTGTAATATTATACGCCCTACATATAGATTGATACACTGATTAACTCAATCGGAAGCGTGTGTGTCTTGTGTGATATCCTTGAGCCTTTCTCAAATCGCTTATTCTCGTGTGTTTCTGATTTAAGCGCTCGTGCGTGACAATAGGGAGTCGGATAATTTTAAACTCCTAATAATGAAGAAAAAAATTGATATGTATATCACATTACATTGTCTACAAGCTATCAAGATTTTAAGATGATACATTGTCAATCTAAATATTATGTGTATGCCTATGACATTCATTATAACTTTCCTTACATGTTTGAAGTTATACATACGTACGTGGGCAACGGAATTTCAACTTAAATTAGTTTTAAATGTCTCGGGAATTATGATACCATCTTCTTTGCTACACTTCAAGTTTTTATGTCTTTTCAAGTTGTTACACAAAACTGCGTAACTTCATTTATTAACTTATAAAGCACAACTGTGCTTCTCTAACACGTAAAGATTTTTCAAAGATAATCTATATATATAGGAACTTGTAAATTTATATCAAATTAGACAAGAGTCGTAGAATAAACATGCTTTGTAAAACTATATTTAGTCATTCAACTTTCCAAAACTTTATTACATCGTGTCAAACTATACTCACACACTCTAACAAAGTAACAATATAATCACAAGCTAAAAAGACAAATAAAAGGGTTTGTAGCATATATATGTTAATATGTAGGAGAATTGTATACTTTCAAAGAAAATAAAAGAGGATTGTGAATGAAAACAAACATTACAGCAGCCTTGCACACACAAGGGTCTTTCACAAAATTTCCTCATCGCTATATATCGGTAGCTAGGAAGATCAAAACAAGATTATCCGGTCGTGGTTTAACTGGAGGAGGAGCTGGACGGTGAATTGCTTTGGCGATGGTTACCTTTTTCAACAAAATGGAGTTGTTGCTTGCATGCAGTTGTTTTGTATGGAGATGCCGCTATGGATGGGGGTAGAGAACCCTTTGGAGCATATACTTTAATATTATTGGCATTATCCGTTAACGGTGACGAGGGGGCCTTGGTTGTATAATCCAATGGCGGCATCCATATTCGACCAACTACCACAAGCTGGGGAGTATTGTGGATTGTAGGGTTTAGTCTTCTTGTATGCAAACGATATTTCTGCTTAAATGCAATCAAGCATTAAAATGATGAAAAACTTATTAATAGAATACTACGGACTAGTATTAATAAAGTGAATGCGCAATGGAATCAAACAACAAACCTGTAAGTGGCTTTTGATTTCATCGTTCGTTAGCCCTTCAACCTTCATTAATTCCTTAATTTGCTTTGGTGTAGCAACTGCATATAAGAAAAAAGAACGACTTATTTCTTAGTTATGATTTAAGTTTTAAAAAACGCTTGGGACACATAATAGTAACTTAAGTTCTAGTTAAAGCACACCATAGGCACCACCAAGTTGTTGAAGAGCATGGAGGAACCGTCTGTGCAATTCCGATGACCAACACCTCCTTTCTTTCTTGTTGGAATGCCCTTTATCTTCATCGTTGCATCCACCGCCACCACCATCACTGCCCCCACCATCTGTGTCCAATGAAGAACTAACTGAAGCCGTTTTGATCATGTCAGCGCAATTTAATGATGGCAGAGGTGCAACACAACTTTTTTTCTTCCGGATATGAAGGAAAGCATCACAACCATTTCTACTTTCCTCCTTAAGCAACATATTCTTCGACAAGAAGTCCTTAAATAGATAAAAATGTCTTAGTCAATATCCAATCTATATGGCCTACCTGCTTAAGACGACTATTGACTATTGTCTATTGTGTTTTAATACAAAATATAGCCAATGTTTCTTAGGGTGTTTTAGATTGGTTATCAAAACTATATATGTTGACATGTTGTTAAGATTAGCACCTTTGATAAGCAATCATTAACCGAAAAATATATGAAAAACTTTCCTAAATAAATTACCTCTTCTATAGGTGGATTTGATTCTTGAATTGAGAGTTGAGCAGATGTAAGCCAGTCTGACTTCTTCGATAATGAACATGAACTATCTTTGCTACAAATGATATTGGATTTCTTGGATACCTGTTTATTTTCATTATCATCCTCATTTCTAGATAAAGTTGGCTTAATGGGAATAAATTCTTCTAAAACTGGAGCCAGATGATCCCTACACCTTTGTTGATCACCAAACCGGTCAAATGGAGTCTCAGACATTTCCTCTCTACATCTTTCAATCGCTGCAAAAACATAAGCATAACACATAATTGATTAGTTCCAGTGATGGTAGATCCACTAGCTTTAGCATAATAACACTCGGGAAGAAGCTGCTAAGCTATACATAGAATTTCAAAACAAATCCAGCTTATAAAAAACATTGTTCAATGAGAAACTGTGTGTATTTAGCTACTTACCTTGAGAAACAAGATCGAGACAAAGAGGAAGCTCGCGTTGAAACACTTGAATCTTACGACGTTCTTCTTCTAAAGCACCTATATGGTCTTGATATTTCTTCACATTTTCTTTAAATTCAATAGGATTGTTGTAAATAACCATTGTTCTAAATATCTCCCTAAAAACTGTACATACTTTTCGTAGGATTTAGATTTATATCTAGATTGACTGACAGAACATTTGGAAGCTAGATTAACTTGTCTGCGAACATAGGGAGATCCGGTTTGAACAAGAACAACTAATAAAGTGAAACTGGAATAGGAATATGAATTGGAATAAACCTGGAATACGATATTTAATATTATTAAATAGAGACTAGCAGAGAGAAAGATAGAGAATCTGTGAGTTTATCTCATAGGAAAAAGGCTTCGGAGAAATCGGAGGTGTATTTTGATGTCGGGACGTCGCATATTAGACGAACCATTTATATCAATATATATTCTAACAACTACATAGAACTATATATATCCCTAGATGGCCGCCAGGATAGCCTTTGGAAGGTTGTTATCACATGCGAGATGTCTCGGGTTCGAGCTTCACCGTAGGGGTTTTCCTTCACGAGTGAATAAAGAGTGAGGTTTATCCCATAAAGCGAAGGTTCGAGTTTTCCATACTGCCCAATTGAATGTCAATGCGAGCTCGAATCACTAACAACTAACTTACCTTTTTTTTAAAATATCCCTAAAAGTTTTATTAAAATATTAGATAAGATTAAAAAAGAACCCAAACCCAATCCCACATAGCAGTGTACATATTTCGGTAAGAACCGTGTAAAGTATAGGGAAGGGTCCTTTTTTTTTACATTTTTTTTTCAAATGCGATAAAATTTATATATGTCTGTGCTAGGATTAAATATTGTTAGGAATTATTCATTCCTGACTTAGTACCGTTAGTGATAATAGTTAGTACCGATAGTTATAATTAGTACTGACAGTACAACATGTTAAGTACTGATCAGTTAGTTAGTACCGTTAGTAGAAAATAGTTAGTACCGTTTAAGATATATGTATGAGATATTATATGAAAAGATATGTATTATCTTTTATGCGTTTTGTAAGCCTATTAGGGTTTATCCTTAGTCTATAAAAGGATCCCTCACGGCATAGTTAGAGAGATTAGTTCAATATACATCTCATACAATCATATCTAATAGTTAGTAATCTGTAATCACTTGAAGCAGATTAATAGAAATTAAGTTTAGTATTCCTTGTTCTTCTTAATACTATTGCGTAGATTTCGCATATACAATTAGTATTCATAGTCAGTGTTTCTATATAGTCAAACTGTATTTATACAAGTTGGCTATCACCCTTAGCAGGCTGCAAAGATCTGTTCAGTTTGGGACTCACAAGTGGTATCAGAGCCTGTGAGAAACTCTGAGTAAGAAGAACAAAAACCAGTTATAAATCTTAAAAAAAAACTAATCATGTCTGGTTCACAAGATGAAATTCCACCACCACCATCACCACCATCATCATCACAAACACCAACACAACAAACTCCTCATACTGTATCAACCATCAAACTTTCTATTCTCAAAAAGGGAGAATACGATATATGGGCCATGAAAATAGAATATTATTTGGCCCATACAGACTATCTAATATGGGAAGTTATACAAAATGGGAATGATCCTGTATCAATCACCACAGATACACAAGGTCAAATCAAGGTTCTGCCTCCAAGGACTGCAGAAGAGATCATAGCCAGAGAAAGAGAAAGAAAAGCTAGGGCCCCCAGCACTTGACTTCTGGCTTTACCAGAAGATCTCTTTGCTATATTCATAGATGACTAATGCAAAAGAGATGTGAGATGCCATCAAATCCCAATTTGGTGGAAATGACAATCTAAAGAAATGCAGAAGTATATCTTTAAAGCAACATTTGAAGGATTTTCTGTATCAAACTCAAAGGGCTACATAAAGGCTATTACATTTCCAAAGTCTCCTGAGTCAATAGAGATATCCATGGGGCAGTGTATCCACTGAGGAGCAAATCCAAAATTTTCTAGATCTCTACCTTCTACATGGGTCCATGAGGACCATGCCAGAGTAGACAGTCCTGCTTTGATGATCTGTAAATAATCTAAAGATCTTTAAGATGATGTAAAAGCCCAACTGCGACATCCTTACACGCAAAATGTGCATATGTCTCTGAGAACACGAAGCAGTACTAATGATTTAGTACGCGCTTATATGTTTCCAATACTTCTATCAAAACACACAGTAGGAAACAAACTTCATCATACTCATTACTTACAATCAATCCAGGTTGCCCTCAATTGGATCATAGGACTTGGAACACTTGATGAATTTGACCTAGAAGAAAATGGATTTGAAAATGACTGGTGGGCCATATTTCGATGAGAATGAGAAAAGTTTTACAAAAAGACTGGTAGAAAGCTACAATTTGATGCAAAGAACCGTTTCGTTTTTTGAATAAAAACTCTAAAGTCGAATGCTACAATGCCACAAGACAGGACATTTTGCTAGAGAGTGTAGAACCAAGGGAAATCAAGATAGTAGGAGGAGAGATGCTTGGAACTCTGGAAATAAGGATGGGAGAAGATCTGGTAAGCAGGAAGACTCTAAAGCATTGGTGACCATTGATGGAGAAGGTGTAGATTGGACCAGTCACTCAGAAGAAGAAGAAGATTATGCTTTGATGGCTTGCAACAGCTCAGGCTCAGACACAGAGGTAACTTCATGTTCAAATGAGTGTAAAGAGTCTTATGCTAAACTTAAAAAACTATATGATGCACAAAGAACAACTTAGTGATGCAAGCATAGAAAATAAAGAGGCATATACTCAAGGTCTAAAGAAAGTTGAAGCACAATTAGTTGCTCATCAACAAGGTCAACTTTGGTATGAAGAAAAGATAAGGTTTATGAAAATAGACTTAGATGATAAAACAGATGTCCTAACATACCATAAGACACTATTGGCAGAAGCTCAAAAAGAAAAAGAAGATTTAAAAGCTAAAGTAGAAAAATGACACAACTCTTCTAAAAATCTTGGTAAACTGCTAAATACCCAAATAAGTGCTAATGATAAATTTGGGCTTGGGTATGGGGATCACAGATATGATGGCATTTTGAGTTATGAAAATGAAGTTTTACAAAGTGTATTTATAGGTAAGGAAAGTGATTTCGAAAATCCATCTTTGTATGATAGATTTGTTACAGCAGGAGGAATGCATGCTGTACCCCCACCTATGACAGGAAATTACATGCCATCTGGACCTGATATAGAAATAGATTACTCAAAATTTACATATGGTCCAAAACAGACTCAACCTAGTGAATCTGAAACCCAAACAAGTGACATTGATACCTGTGAATCTAACATTAGTACAGAACCACCTGAATTAGTGTCTGAACCAGTTGTTAATGAATCTAATGTAGAAAGTCAACCTAAGGTTTGGTCTGATGCTCCTATCATTGAGGAGTATGAATTAGATAGTGAAGATGAGTATGTGTTTCTACCAACAAAAGAACAGGAAACACCTAGTTTTACTAACTAGCAAGTAAAAACTCCTAGGGAAACTGTTAAGAATCATTTTACACATAGTAAAAATCCTAAAGTTGACAAGAAAGAGTTGGGGTATGGGTTTACTGCAAGAGCATGTTTTGTATGTGGAAGTCTTAATCATCTTATCAGAGATTGTGATTTCCATGAAAAGAGGATGGCTAAACAAGCTGTGTTAAACAATAGGATGAAAAGGAATTCTAGTCAAAGGGAGATAAGGCCAATTTGGAACAATGTGCAAAGAGTGAATCATCAAAACCAATTTGTTCCTACAGCAGTACTAACTAGAACTGGCAAAATTCCAGTTAATACTGCTAGAGCTAGCGGTACTAAAAATGTTAGTACTGCTAGGCATAGTTTTAACAGACAGGCAGTACTAACTAGTGCTGCTATGAAAGTTAATACTGTTAAGCCTATTGTGAATAGAGTTAGACCAACAACTGTTTTTCATAAAACTCATTCACCATTTTCAAAGCCTTTTAATAAAACAACAACACTTAGAACAAATTTTTTAAAACAAAAGGTTAATACTGCTAAGGTGAATGCAGTTAGTGTTGTTGGGGGGAAAAAGGGAAACTGCTGTTAAGCCCTCAGCAGGTTGTAATTGGAGACAAAAAGGACATTACTGGAAAAATATCTCCAAATACAATAGTGGATCAAGTCTTAGAAATAGTTTAACTTTCAAAGATCCACTAGGCAGACTCAAGCCTAAACATGCTTGGGTCCCTAAGAGAATCTAATCTCTTTTATTTGATGTGCAAGATTATCCACACAGAGCTTTAAAGCACAAAGGGATTATTGATAGTGGATGTTCCAGGTACATGACTAGAAACAAGGCTTACCTTGGTGAATATCAAGACTTTAATGGTGGCCCTATTGCTTTTGGAGGAAGTAAAGGGTACATTACTGGTAAAGGTAAAATAAAAACAGGAAAGTTAGATTTTGAGGATGTGTGCTTTGTGAAAGAACTTCAGCAATTTAATCTCTTTTCTGTGTCACAAATATGTGACAAGAAGAACAAAGTTCTTTTCACTGACTCTGAATGTCTTGTTTTGTCTCCTGAATTTAAGTTACCTGATGAAAATCAAGTATTACTTAAAATCCCTAGACAAAACAATATGTACAGTTTTAAATTAGAGAACATTGTTCCTTCAGGAGGTTTAGCTTGTTTAATTGCAAAGGCCATAATTGATGAATCTAACAAATGGCATAAGAGGTTGGGTCATGTTAACTTTAAAAACTTAAACAAACTTGTGAAGGGAAACCTTGTAAGAGGTTTACCTTCAAAGATTTTTCAAAATGACCACACTTGTGTTGCTTGTCAGAAAGGAAAGCAACACAAGGCCTCTTGTAAGGCCAAATCAGTGAGCTCTATTAGTCACTCCTTACAGCTTCTTCATATGGATTTGTTTGGACCTACATCTGTAAGGAGCTTAAACCATAAGACTTATTGCCTGGTTATCACTGATGATTTTAGCAGGTTTAGTTGGGTGTTCTTCTTAAGAACTAAGGATGAAACTAGTGGAATCCTTAAGGACTTTATAAGACAAATAGAGAACCAATTAAATCAAAAGGTTAAAACAATTAGATGTGATAATGGTACAGAATTTAAGAACAGGGATTTTATTGAATTATGTGGGTCAAAAGGGATCAAGAGGGAGTACAGTAATGCCAGAACTCCACAACAAAATGGAGTTGCTGAAAGAAAGAACAGGACCCTTATTGAGGCTGCTAGGACTATGCTAGCAGATTCATTTTTACCTAACACTTTTTGGGCTGAAGCAGTTAGTACTGCTTGTTATGTTCTTAATAGGGTATTAGTGACCAAGCCTCATAATAAGACACCTTATGAACTTGTAACTGGTAAAATACCAATCATAAGCTACATAAGACCTTTTGGGTGCCATGTGACCATCTTGAATACCATTGACCATCTGGGCAAGTTTGATGGGAAATCAGATGAAGGGTTTTTAGTTGGGTATTCTCTACAAAGCAAGGCTTTTAGGGTATACAATTTAGAAACCAAGAGAGTTGAGGAAAACCTGCACATAACCTTTTTAGAAACTAAACCAAATGTTGCAGGAAAAGGACCAACTTGGCTGTTTGATCTTGATTATTTAACTGATTCAATGAATTATCAACCTGTGAGATCAGAGAATCAAGCTAACAAACATGCAGGTCCACAAGAAGCTAATCACAATGCAGGTACAAAAGATAATATTGATGCAGGTGATTCTGAAAAAGAAGATGAATCTGCTCAAGACTACTTTGTACTGCCTATATGGTCTTCTTATTCCTCAACTGTCCAAGACGCAATGAAAAGATGCAGGTGATGCACCTAACAAACATCTGATTTAAAAGACAAATGGGAAAGCTAGTAGTCAGAGGATCAAGTGCCTTTTTGATGAACTTTGAAAGATTTAAGAGGCAAGAAAAGGAAGCTAATGAGGCAGCTGAAGCTCCTCAGAAGGATTTTGCTTAACAACAGAGATTTGCTTCGTACAATCAGAGTTGCTAAACCTAGCAGTACTAACATAGTTAATACTGCTAGCACACCAGTTAGTACCGCCAGTACTGATAATGATCTACCTAATCCTGACCAAGATGATTCAGAAATACCAGCACTTGAGGAAATTTATAAAACTCCTACAGAGGTAATTTTTAACCAATTCTCTTATGATGATGATGGGTGCAGTTGGCGACTTTTCACAAATTTAGAAATGGTTTGTGAATGTCAGTCCTATTCCACAGCAAGGAATAAACTCTTTAATCATTCAACTTAATTCTTGGAGATCCAACAATCCGCAGTTCAAACAAGAAGTAAAGTGAATAAAAGTTCTGAAGCCTATGCTTTTGTAAGTTATGTTTAAAGCCAAAGGAGAAATAATCATAAGGACTTCCAGCATTGTTTATTTGCTTGTTTCTTGTCTCAAAATGAACCCAAAGATCTCTAAAGACACTGAAGATGAATTGGTTTGATTGCTATGCAGGGAAGAATGCTGTAAATCAAGATTCAGAAAGTTTGGATTCTGGTAGACATTGCTTATTGGTATAAAAGGCATAATTGGAACAAAATGGGTTTATAGAAATAAGAAGATGAGAGAGGAGTTGTGGTCAGAAATAAAGCAAGGTTAGTTGCTCAGGGACATAGGCAAGAGGAACAGGATAAGATTCCTGATGAGGTTTTTGCTCCTGTGGCCAGGATTGAAGCCATTAGGATTTTTTTAGCCTTTGCCTCTTACATAGGCTTTATAGTCTATCAAATGGATGTGAAAAATGCCTTCTGTTATGGAAAAATGGATGAAGAGGTCTATGTGTCTCAACCACCAGGTTTTATAGATCCTAAGTATCCTTAGAAAGTCTACAAGGTAGTGAAAGCACTCTATGGCTTACACAAGAAACCAGAGCTGGTATCTACTATCTACTTCCTGTTGAAAGAATGATATCAGAAATAACTATTAAACACGACTCTTTCATTAAGAAGGACAAACATGATATCAATAAAGTACAAGTTTAGTGAGATATCATCTTTGGGTCTACAATGAAATCTTGGTGTGATGAATTTGAGGCATTAATGAAGAATATGTTTCAAATGAGTTCTATAGGAGAACTCACCTTCTTTCTTGGATTACAAGTCAAACAGAAAGCAGATGGTATCTTTATAAGTCAGGATAAATATGTTGCAGAAATCCTGAAGAAGTTTGACTTTGTCAATATTAAGACTGCTAGTACACCCATTGAGACCCAAAAGCCTTTAGTCAAGGATGAGGAAGCCAGTGATGTGAATGTCCATCTTTATAGGTCCATGATTGGTTCTTTAATGTACTTGACTGCTTCTAGGCCTGATATTATGTTTGCAGTCTGTGCTTGTTCTAGGTTTTAAGTCACTCCAAAGACCTCCCATCTAAGTGCTATTAAGAGAATTTTTAGGTATCTAAAGGGCAAACCCAAACTGGGTCTTTGGTATCCTAGAGTATCCTCATTTGACCTAGAAGCCTACTCAGATAGTGACTATACTGGAGCAAATCTTGATAGGAAATCATAACAGGAGGTTGTCAATTTCTTGGCAGGAGACTTATTTCTTGGAAATGCAAAAAGCAGACCATTGTGGCTACTTCTACTACAGAGGCAGAATATGTTGTTGCTGCCAATTGCTGTGGGCACGTTTTGTGGATTCAAAATCAACTGTTAGACTATGGGTTCAATTTCATGAACACAAATATCTACATTGATAATGAGAGTACAATATGCATTGTCAAGAATCTAGTATATCACTCCAAAACAAAGCATATTGCCATTAGGTATCACTTCATCAGGGATGCTTATGAGAATAAACTTATACAGGTGCTTAAAATCCACACTTATGATAATGTAGTTGATCTTTTAACCAAGGCTTTTGATGTTAGTCGGTTCCAGTTTTTGGTTGTTACTATTGGAATGATCAATCCATAAGCTGCATTAGTTAAGGGGAGGCAATATGATTTGTTGTATAGTTTGTATGAACTGTTCAGTGTGCAGAAGCATTTTTAACCATCGGTGACGAATTTTAAGAAGTTCATTGGGTTTCAAGAGTCCTTGGGAAGAGATAAAGACGGTTTTGAAGTATTGTTGTTGCCAAACTTGTTCATTTTTTATTGGCGCAAGTTAGTACCGATAGTGCAAAGTTAGTACCGTTGGGCAAAGTTAGTACCGCTATAGAGACGTTGAAGAAAATACCGCCAAGGGTACAAAGTGTAACTTGAAACGGTTTCATCGATTTTAGGTCTGCTAAACCTATATAAACCCATCTCAATTGCACACTTCCCTTACGTAATCACTCTCACACATTTTCTTCAATACAAGCCCTAATCTCTCTCTCTCAACCGACGATCAATACTTTAACCACCATGGCTGTTCTTGAATCGTGCCCTAAGCACAATATGGTCGCTTATTTAGAAAAGACTGAAGGCAGTGCAGAGTTTCATGAAGTTATTGATTTTCTTGCGCGAAGCTCCATTCATCATGCTCTCACTGTAAGTCCAGTGGTCTCTACCACATTTGTTGAACAATTTTGGATGTCTGCTAAATCCAAAATAATCAACAATGTCAAGTACATTACTGCCAAAGTAGCTGCCAAGCCTGTATCTATCTCTGAAGCATCAATCAGAAGTGATCTTCATTTTGATGATGCTGATGAGATAGACTCACTCCCTAATCAGGCTATATTTGATGCTATACAACTCATGGGTTATGAGGGGGATTTAACTGTGTTAACATTCAACAAAGCTTTGTTTTCACCCCAATGGAGGTTTCTATTTCATACAATGAATCATTGTATTAGCTCAAAAAGCACCTCTTGGGATCAAATTCCCACTAACATTGCCACTGCTGTTATTTGTTTAACATCTAATCAGAAATATAATTTTTCTAAATTAATTTTTGATGGTATGCTTAGACATTTAGATGCAAAGAACAAGTTTGTAATGTATCCATGTTTTATTTCAATCTTTTTGGATAAACAGCTAGTAAATGTACCAGTACCTTTAGATCATTTTCCTGTAAATGCTTTGACAAGTAAAGTTTTCTCCTTTATGGTTAAAAAGGGTAAACATTTTTCGGGGAAAGTCACACCTTTGTTTGCTTTTATGTTGGTACAATCTACTGAGGATGAGGGTGCTACTTCAGAGAGACCATCTGAACCACAACCTACACCCTCTCCTCCTCACCCAAGTGAAGCTAATGTTGAGCCTCCATCTGACCCATCACCTAGACCTTTACCTACTCCCCATATTCCTGATTCTATTCTAGAGGTTTCTGGTGGGAATCAAGGAGGTCAGTCATCCAGTGATAGATCCCTTTCAGGGACTGAGGGTGGCATGACACTCCAAAGTGTCTATGATCTTTGTATCTCTTTGTGTACACAGGTTACAGATCAAGCCAAGGAGAAATTCAGCGCTGAAGACACGATCAAGAAGCTCAAGAGCAAAGCCAAACCTGTGTATCACACTCCCACAAGCATGGATGAAGTAGTGTTTTCCAAAAAGCAAAATTGGGCAAGGAAATATATCTTAAAGAGAACTTTGGATGCAATAAGAGTCTGTATCAAACAAGGGAGGATCAGCCAAGGTGAAGCCTTCAAGAACAAAGAATCATATTTGATGAGATTCCTGAATAATACATTGGATTATATGGAGACTGAAGATGCTCAAGATGTGGGGAGGTCAAGAGATGTAGTGAATGAAGAAAGGAGAATGCTGATGCTGAAGTTAGTACTAAAGATGTACTTAGTACTGCTCAACAAAAAGTTAGTACTGACACACCAAAAGTTTTTACTGACGGATCCAAAGTTAGTACCGACAAGGAAAAAGTTAGTACTGACACACCAAAAGTTAGTACTAACGGATCCAAAGTTAGTACCGACAAGGAAAAAGATAGTACCGAAAGGCATGATAAAGTACTAAAGAATCAACTAAAGAATAGAAAGGCTACTCAAACTATTTTAATTACTCAAACACCCTACTTCCTACAATGGTTGAATGTGAAACAATGCTCATGGTTCTCTCAACAGAGCCCAGCGAAAGCGTTTCAAGACAAAGGAGGAAAGGAGTAGAGTTTAAGGAATGTTAAAAGAGACTGAGAGACCTAGCCTACTTCAACTAGACATTACTGACATAAAGCCGCTTCCAAAGAGTGATCCAAAGATAAAGGGGAAGAAAAAATTAAAGAGGAAACGAGTCCTGAAACTAAATCGAGGGTATTCTGAATTGCTGAAAAGAGTTTAAACAACTTGCTAGTGATAAGAGATGGCTAAAAGTGCAAGAGGATTGGGAAACAGAAGAAGAAAGGAAAGTATTAGCTAAGAAGAAGCTACAAATGAATCTCTCATAAGAAATTATTGATGATATAAAGGTAAGGAATTGGAGGCTGATAGCTTCTAACCCTGAAAGGCTTCAATAAGAAAAAAGAGCAATTCATCGTAAGAGAAAAACAATTCGTTCCTGACAAGAATTGTTGCTCAAAGATATTTCTTTGCTCAACAAGATCAGAAGCTATTTAGGAATAAACCACCTACAAAGAATCTATTAAGAATCAAATGATACCTAACTAAAGCATGTAGGAAATTTCCAGCACTCTCATCTTGAAAACCGAATAAGTTTGAGGAAATACCAAGCTCTTGTACAAATAGAGAAAAAGGGTCCAGCTGAAGATTTCATAGCAATTTGGTCTAGCTGAAGATGAAAGAATGATATAAGAGAGTGAATAAAAAGGAATTGTTTCTCAACGAATGAAAGTGTCAAGGAGGAGGGTAAATAAGAAAAGAGGTAACTAAGAAAAAGAAAGAGTGGTCATATTAAAATGATTGCATGGAAAAAGCCAAGAAAATAATCAATGATGACTTTGATGATGACCATGAGAAAATGCCTGAAGACTGTTTACATTTGAAGGTACCTTGGATAGTGAATAATGGAAAAAATCTGTATTGCTAGATTTGGACTAGTTATCATCACCAGATGGGAACTAATCTGTTACCTAGAACAGAGTCAATGGAATGTCAGGGCACTTCAACTATCTGATGAGGTACTTCAATATTTTTTGATAGGCAGTATTTAATTTCATTTGTAGAATTGATGATGAACCTTACTCAAAAATTACATTAGAAATGATTTAATTGATTCTTTGGAGACTTGAAGATAATGATGGAATCCTCAACTGAAGATAATGATCAAAGTGATTTTCAGAGTAATCAACAAGATTGTGAAGATTAACACTTATAATTGTATAAGCTTGTGGATTTTTTGCATTCTGGAGCCTGAAGATGGGATTGATATTCATATCTTAGTTGAAAGAAGAGAATCCTTGCTCCTAAAGGGAGTTATTGCAAAGAATGCTTGATTTAGGATTAGAAGTTGAAAGAGAAAGTTTTGTTGCTCTTGTTTGATTAAGATTTATTAAGCAACAATTGATAAGATGTGATTAATAGTGAATGGAATGAGAAGAGATTATGATGTTGGGCTAACCACCCCACAAACAAATGGTCATCAGTTCACCATGCGTAACAGGCATAAGAACCTGGCTATCCATAAGCAAATGTCTTGTGGAAAGACTTCTCAAATCCGTATATGTTGACAATTACCAAAAATTGAGGGTTTTCACTCACCTTGCTCATGGTGAAGAGTTGGCTAGTCCAAGATCAAAACAGTTCTTGGTAAAGACTATCTCAAATCTGTTGATATCTTAGATAGTTTACTAAGAACTATATGGTTATCATGCACCATGTTAGCAATGAAGCATTGGCTTAGTCTAGAAAGCAAATGGTATTTGGTAAAGACCAATCAATTCCGGTGATGGTTGACAGGTTTACCAAAAACTGTATGTAATTAACTCTCCATATTTTGTTAATGAAGAGTTTAAACTGATCCCAGAGCTAAACGGCTACTGTAAAGAAAAACAAATCCGTTGCTTGCTGGTAGTTTGGCCAAAAACTACAAAGCCAACATAGTTGAGAGTTTTGTTGCGAAAAGATGTTGCTATGTTTGCTGAAAGGAGCAGAGTTAGCTGCTGAGATGGAATAGTGATTAAAGATTAGATATTTATGTTAAAGTGGTGTTAGATACATCCTCCGAGAACTATCCTCTGAGAACTTAAGAAGATTAACTTGAAGAAACATGAAGTTAAGTGAGTTCAACATTCATGTTTAGGGGAGGATTATTGGGAATTATATTTTCCTGACTTAGTACCGTTAGTGATAATAGTTAGTACCGATAGTTATAATTAGTACTGACAGTACAAAATGTTAAGTACTGATCAGTTAGTTAGTACCGTTAGTAGAAAATAGTTAGTACCGTTTAAGAGATATGTATGTGATATTATAGGAAAAGATATGTACTATCTTTTATGCGTTTTGTAAGCCTATTAGGGTTTATCCTTAGTCTATAAAAGGATTCCTCATGGCATAGTTAAAAAGAGAAGAGTTCAATATACATCTCATACAATCATATCTCATAGTTAGTAATCTGTAATCGTTTTAACAGATTAATATCAAAGTTTAGTTTATTCATTGATCTTCTTAATACTATTGTGTAGATTCCGCATATACAAGAAGTATTCATAGTCAGTGTTTCTATATAGTCAAACTGTATTTATACAAGTTGGCTATCACCCTTAGCAGGCTGTAAAGATATGTTCAGTTTGGGACTCACACATGCCTTTTACTTAATAAAACGACCCTAAACGACTAAAAACGCACATAAAATGCCATATATATGCTTGTTTTTGTTTGGTTTTGTACTATGCAGGGATCAGATATTTAAAGAGAAAGGACAAAAACGAACCAAAATAACAAAATCGAGCATAGAGAACGAAAAGAGCCTAAAAAGTCAAAGTCAACCCCGACAAAGTCAAAAGTCAAATCCGAAGCCGAAACCAAAAAGATACTTAATGGGCCCACCCGTACCCATCTAATGGGTCGGGTCAGCCCATTAAGTCATTTATACTAAGGCTTAATAAGCCTTATACCATAAAAGGCCCAAAATCCCTTTTTCTATATTGCTGGCCTAAACCAATTCAACCTGAGGCCCAAAGAACCATTTAACGAACGTTAGTCCCTTAACCCCTTGCTGTTAATCCCCAAGGACTATTCTTGCAACAACAACTTACAACCTCAGGGGCCAAAACTGTTAAATCCCTTATATAATTTACACCACAAGGACTGTCTATGCAAACATATATATGAAAATGAGGGACCTAAGTTGCCATTTCAAAAAAATAAAAAATAAATTACCCAGTATATCCCTAAATCAATTTTCTCGCCCAGTCACTATTCATCATCTCTTTCACCTCGACCTGTGCACCCACAAATAAAACTATTACCTTCCCTCAACCCTACATCAAACCCCACTCACAAAATAACGAATGCCACCTTGGCAATCCCTTTATACACCATTCGTCCATGAATAAGACAACAAAATCAATGGTTGTGATGATAGAACTTGGTGAACACTCAAGATTGATAGCTATGATAAGTTTTTTACTTACCTCACAGAAGAAACATAATGAAGACCCCAAGCCTTGAAGATTTTTAGTATAAATAGGTTCATTGTAAGCCTTTCAAAGGTATATAGCTTTTAAGTTTTTAGTTTTTCAGCTTATATTTAAAGTCTTTTTTTAGCTTATTGTACTGTTTTTATTTAAGTCAATGAAATTTAAGTTTTTAAGTCATTAAGTCTGTTTAGAGGTTTTAGAAGCTTTTTAGTTTAAGATCTTAACTTTTAGAAGTTTTTTACAAAATCTGTCATGACTTATAGCCAAAAATGGCTTCTGTGACAGTTTCATTTAATCATAGATTTCTTGCCCTTAAATCTGTTTAAATTCTTGTTTTTAATGCTTAATCATGTAGTTTAGGTGTTGTTCTTATTAGGTTTTAAGTCTTTCAGCTTATTATGTAGCTTGTGATAGCTTATTTTGCTTTAAAAAGTTGTCCAAAATCTGTCTTAGGTTTATTAAGTTAAGTCTGCTTGAATTATCTTAATACTGTTGGGTTTTGGCTTATTTTCTAGCTTATTCTTAAGTTTTCAGCAAAAGTGGCTTTTCAAAAAGTCCTTATTTTAAGCTTATTAAAAATTTTGTTCAAAAAGTTTTTCAAAAAAAATATGTTTAACAAAAAGGAAGCCATGGGGGTCGAACCCATGACCTCCCCCTTTGCACACACTAGTCTCAGCACACTCACACACTAACCAACTGCCCTTGGGTCTTTTTCAGTTATATTCTTGCACTACTTTATTTATATAGTCATTTTAGCAATTTTGCTTATTATAGCCTTTTTAACTTTTTAACAGCTTATCCGTTAAGCTAATTTTTAAGTTAGCATTTTTCTCACATTCCTCTTAGCTTAAAGTACTTTCTGTAATTTTTCTAGATTTTTATAAATTAGTTTACTATTTTTAATCATTTTATTTCATTAAAACTGTTTTTAATTCATATTAAATAAAATAAAAGTCAAAAAAAATATAATTCTCTTTTTTTAAATTTTCTTTTATCATTTAGGACTTAGGAAAATTAAATTTGCTTTCGTAGGGTTAAATTTGTAGAATTTTGTTTTTTAAGGAACGGGATTTGGTCCCGTTATCGTTTTTCTTCGTTTTTTCACTTTAAATGCTTATGTTTTTTGTTTACTTTTCTTTGTTCTTGCATTTTTGTCACTTAGGATTTATAAATAGTTAAAAAATCATTTTAGGATTAAATTTTGATAATTTAGGTTTCGAGTCGCGTTTTTACGTTCCCGTTTACGTTTTTAGGGTTTTAGCTTTAATAACTTTCGTTTTTAGTTTGCCTTACTTTTTTTCCCCGTAGAAGTAGAAAAACCAATCAAAACCTTTGTTATTCAAACATCAAATATCAAACCGACTCTCGACTTTTCATTGCATTCCTCGTTGGGAGAACGACCCGGGAATATCATATACTACTCGGATTTCATTGATTTTCTTTAAACCTTTTGAAGGGTCACTTGATTTGGTTTGGGTAATATAAGTAGTATATATTATTATTATATATTATTTATTTATACCCCTATAAAGATTGAGATCAACTTTCAAGGTCAAAACTATCAATGGGGAAGTACAGTTACATGCCCTAGTAGATGGCAAGAAGATAATTATCACTGAAGCATCTGTTAGAAGAGATCTTCAACTAGAAGATGAGGAAGGTGTTGATTGTTTACCAAATTTTACCATTTTTGAACAACTTACACTGATGAGGTATGAGAAAATTTCACAAAAACTAACTTTCTATAAACCATTCTTTTCCCCACAATGGAAATTTCTAATCCATACTATTTTACAATGTCTAAGTCCAAAGACTATTGCATGGAATGAGTTTAGTAGTACTATGCATCTGCCATTTAGCTGGTTTAGTCTACAAATCAATAATTCAACTTTTCAATTTTATTTTTGAAAGTAGGTTAATCGCACGAGTAATTTGTCTGGCAAATTTTTAATGTATCCAAGGTTTGTACAAGTATTTTTGGATCAACAGCTTGATGGGCTGCCAACTCATAAGAGAATTTATGTTGCACCCTCTCACACTAAAAAGATTTTTGCAAATATAAGAAGGGTAGGAAAAGGCTTTTTTGGTAGAGTAACACCTTTATTTCCAACAATGGTGGTACAAAACCAATCACAAATGGGTGAAGGTTCAGCAAATCCAACTGATCCCCATCACACACCTACCATCATTCAACCATCAACTCAACCTTAAAAGACACAACAACATAGGAAGCCTAACAGAAAGGACACTCAGGTACCTCAGTCTAGTGATCCGACTGAAAGTGTTGCAAATGAGGCTGTCCATAAGGAGTTGGGTGACAGTTTGGTGAGGGCTGCCACTACTGCTTCTAGCTTAGAAGCAGAGCAGGACAGTAGAAACATCAATAAAACCCAATCCAAGGCAACACCTAATGAATCTAGTTCCCTAGGAATTACTTTAGGTGGTGGTCCTAGGTGCCAAGAAACCATGGGGGATACTATTGCTCAAACTAAGTTTGAGAGTGTATCTAAACATTCCAATGATTTATTGCTCGTAAGAGGTAACACACTTCGAAGTGATGAGGATAGACTTAAACTTGATGAATTGATGGCACTATGTACCACTTTACAAAATAGGGTTCTTGATTTGTAGAAGACAAAGACCACTCAACATAATGAAATTGCTAGTTTGAAAAGGAGGGTAAAGAAGCTTGAAAAAAAAATAGGTCAAGAACTCATAAGCTGAAGAGATTATGCAAAGTTGGTTTGACTGTTAGGATAGAATCCCCTGATAATGAAAGTTTGGGTGAGGATGCATCCAAACAGGGAATGATTGATGCTATTGATGCAGATGAAGAAATTACCCTGGTTAGTGTTTAAAATGTGGATGAAGAGATGTTTGATGTGAATATTTTAGATGGTGAGGAAGTGTTTGTTGCAGAACAAGAAGTTGTTGTTAAAGATGTAAATAATGTAGTTAGTACTGCTGGTGATGCAACAACTATTAGTGCTGCTACAACAACTACTACTACAACAACTAATGGTACAATTACAACTGT
Organism: Tanacetum coccineum; assembly: GCA_026074375.1. Lineage (NCBI taxonomy): Eukaryota > Viridiplantae > Streptophyta > Magnoliopsida > Asterales > Asteraceae > Tanacetum > Tanacetum coccineum. Next base: position 48,292 of record BQNB010024689.1, read on the forward strand.
TGATGATATTACTTTGGTTCAAGCACTTATGGAAATAAAAAGTACAAAACCCAAGGAGAAAAGGGTTGTTATACAAGAGCTGGGTGAATCTACAAAAACAATATCTTCACAACTATCTTCACAATAATCACATGACAAAGGTAAAGGGATATTGATAGGACCTGTGAAGCCTATGAAGAAGAAAGATCAAATCAGGCATGATGAAGAAACTGCTTTAAAGTTACAAGCTGAATTTGATAAAGAAGAAAGACTTTCAAGAGAGAGAGCTGAAAAAGATAAAGAAGCCAATATTGCCTTGATTGAAATATGGGATGATATACAGGCAATGATTGATGTTGATTATCAACTGGCTGAAAGATTGCAAGCACAAGAACAAGAAGATTTGTCTATTAAAGAAAATGCTACATTATTTCAACAACTCTTAGAGAAAAGAAGAAAGCATTTTGCAGCTAAAAGAGTGGAAGAGAAAAGAAACAAACCACCAACAAAAGCTCAACAGAGAAAGATAATGTGTACTTACCTAAAGAACATGGAAGGATACAAGCTCAAAGATTTGAAGTTTAAAGAGTTTGATTCTATCCAAGAGATGTTTGACAGAGCATTCAAAAGGGTAAATACATTTGAAGACTTTAGAATAGAGTTGGTGGAAGGCAAAGAAAAGAGAGCAGGAACAGAGCTGATACAAGAGAATGCAAAGAAGCAAAAGGTGGAAGATGACAAAGAAACAGCAGAGCTTAAACAGTGTTTAGAAATCATTCTAGATGAAGAAGAGGTAACAATTGATGCTATACCTTTAGCTGTTAAGTCTCCAAGTATTGTTGGCTGGAAGATTTATAAAGAAGGAAGAAAAAGCTATTATCAAATAATGAGAGCTGATGGAAAGTCTCAAATGTACATGATCTTTAGTCAAATGCTTAAAAGTTTTGACAGGCAAGATTTGGAAGATTTGTACAAGTTGGTAAAAGCTAAATATGAGTCAACAAGACCAGTGGAAGACTTGGATTTGTTGTTATGGGGTGATTTGAAAACAATGTTTGAACCACATGTAGAAGATAAAGTATGGAGGAATCAACAAGAATACAAAGTGTTGGATTGGAAGCTGTATGACTCCTGTAGAGTACATTCCTTGAGGATGCAACATATGCAGATTTATATGTTGGTAGAGAAGAAGTATCCCCTTGCACCACTTACACTTTCAATGATGTTGGAAAAGAAGCTTATAATTGATTATGAAAGTGAAATGGCTTATCAGCTTCTTAAATTCATCATAAAACAGCTTAAGAAGTAAAGAAGTGTTTGGAAGCATCCTCCTGGTGTTGATGAAGCTTTAAATGAAGAAACTTGATGATTTTGAAGAAGAATATCAAGTTTAGGGGAGGATTGTTGGGATTAAAAGTCTTCTTGATGGATGTTGTTTGAATTACTGCAAGCTCATTATTGTGTTAATGCTTGCTCACTAGAGTTAGTATTGCTCATAAGATTTCAAAGAAAAAATGCTAAATGTTATACTACTGCTGGTTAACAGTTGGTACTGCAAGTGTAATATTAGGTGTATGCAGATGAACTTCAATAAAATGATTCTAAGTAGTAACTACTGCTGAGTAAAAAGTTAAGACTGCTCAGCTAAAGTTTAAAGCTAAACTAGGAAAAATGCTTGAAGTAACTACTGCTAGTGAATGTCAAGTTTAATGCTGCTATTAAGTACTGACATATAATGATATGTAATAAGTGTTTATAGAAAAGTATTTTAGATACTTAGGAAAGTATTGTAAGCCGACTAGGAATCTTTGTGTATAAAAGGAGGTCCTAGGGCATAGAGTTTGATGTACCAAAACCAACACCAGAACTAAAACCATATACAACTAGATGTATAATTCATAGCTTCAAGGTATTTGTAACCTTAATACTTTGAGAGTATTCGTATTATTATCATTAATAATATTGAAGCTTGTTTGTTGAATTATTTGTTCATTGAATTACTGTTTTATTAAAAATTCTTCTTAATATTAAAGATTAGATTCCGTATAATATTAATACATTCAAACAAAGTTTCTACTATAGTTGTGTTAGATTTATCTAATATAACTAATCCTTAAACAAGCTTAAGGAATTTGATCTATTGAAGTGGGATCAACACCCGGTTTCTGCCTAAGTTGTGTGGAGGGCTGCTTTGTTTTTACCCTTTATCCATAAATTTCTTTTTCATTCTTCAACCCCTTCAATGCTTACCAAGACGTCATTACTAACACCTTGTTGTGATTGTTCCAGTGTTAGCTCAATCTTAGTCGGCATTATTCCCTTATACTCATTCATTTCCAATCATACCTAAGGACTGCTATTTCTAACTAAGGAGTGTCATTGGGTAGATCCCTCTGATTCTGGTTAAACATATGACTTACTACCTAACCTATACCACCTTATACTCAGAAATGGTCCGTGATTAAGATTTAGATGGATATGAGATCGTAACCATAAAACCTTTTCCGAAGAGTATCAAGCATTTTGAGTCGTTTAGATCACTTATTATTTTCAAGATCACATTTTAATTACATTTCTCCCCTTATTTTAAATAATAATTCACTTAGTTTTTGAAATACCATGTGATTAAAATTTGTCATGAAAATTCTATGGAGAAAACTTTTATACTTAGCATGAATTATATGGAACATTAACTTGCTCCCCCTCAATTTTACATATGTTTAACACAAAAAAAAATAGTACCAAGTTGTAAAATGAATATAAAAGTAAGGGTTAACATTGTTGAGCACACAATTTTGAAATATTTTGAATTGTCATTGAAAAATTCTTGAAAATTTGTGCTCAACCACTAAATTATCTTATAACGAACATTCTATTTAATTGTCATTATTATTATGGAGTTGTTATTAAGACTTTTTATAATGTGTCGAATACATAAGAATTGTCATGTGATGATGTATCCAACAACATTAAAACATCCCCCTCAAACATTGACTTATTTTGAAAATGACACCAAATGTAGAAGAATTGTCTTGTAAAACTTGATGAGGGATGGAGTGTTGAACACACAATTTTGAAAGATTATGAATTGCAATGAGAAATTCTTGAAAAATTATGTTTAACTTTTTGAAAAACATCATGTTAGAAGACTTCTCTTCTAACGCTAAGGATAAGTGCACTGAAACGTACACTATTTGAACCAAGAAAAAATAGAAAGGAGATGATAAATAGAGAGAGGATAGAGAGAGAAAGTAGGGAGAACATGAGATGGTTGATTAACTTGCAAATGTGTAAAAAATACAAATGAGACCAACACCCTCTCCACACTTGGAGAGGGGTATTTATACTTACACCATAAGGCTTACATGCCTATGGGCTTTCTATGGTCCGGGCTTGGGATTACTTGGGATTACTTGGGCTTTATCCCATAACACGTGACTGATTAGATTAGTTAAACGAGCCCGTTTACCCTTCTAGCCTATTACAACATACATGAGATAAAGACCGAGATTAATAATATAATTTGAGGCTAACACATTTCGACTCTAAAAATCGATCCTAAGAAACGAACCAAACACCCCTTTATTTTGATAAAACTTTACCCATTGATTCAAAAAATATTCCTTTAGGAATGTATGTTTCGAAAGACAATGTATAATCATTTTAACGTGTTTTTGGCATGAATCAACAATGTATATAATCTTGTTTTGAAATTTCTTTAAAAACAATTTCGAAAAAATGTATACATTTTTATAAGTTTTCGAACCAAAAAAATTTGACTCAATCCTATTGAAAATGTTGAATTCCTATGACTACGAGAATCATTATAGTTATGGATTTCCTAGTTCTAATCGAAAATGTAAAAGACACAAAAAAAACCCCAAATTTTGATTGAGAACAAAATTAGATGAAATTAAAAGAGAAAAATATAGGAAATCTTACAATCGAGGTTGTTAATCTTGTTGTTGGTGTTTGCCCCTTGCGAATTTTGATCAAATGGGTGTTTGAAGGTTTGAATTTTGGTAGTTTTGGGTGTTGGTTTTCGTCACACAGTAGCATGGAAGGAGATATGAACGAAAATGAGTGTTTGGTGTTGTGTTTTGCAGAAAAAATGGAGTGTTTGGCAAATTAAATAGGCCGGTCCCCTTAAAATTAAGGGGGCCGCCTATATTTACACGGCTGGTCCCCTTAATTTTAAAAGGGCCGCCTATCTGAGAAAGAAAAATGCTATGTGGCACAGTTTTGTCGTGACGCAACTACTCTTAGATGTAGGCCAATTCCTAGACTTTTGGTTATTTATCCTAGGTTTTGGTTTGCTACATTCTCTTATGCTATGTGATCTAGTTAGAAGGCATCAACTAGGTCTGAAGTCTTACACTTTTTTGTGTCATTTCTTAGCTTCCTTCTAGTAGTGATATGAACCATGTCATTTAAGCTATACCTAGATGAGCCAGGTGCAATCATGTAATGAGGTTTTTCATAAGCAGATTCTTTCCCCTTAGGCAAATAATGTGTAGTGACTGGTTTTGACAAATCGTTTTTCACATCAACTTAGGAGGCAAATCATGGTTTTGAAACTCTAGGTCATTCAGACTTAAACGCAGTCGGTTGTCTAACAACTGATTGATTTCTATGTGGTTGTAAAACCGGTTTCCCTAAGATTGATGATTTTGCAAACTTAGTATTCATACTATTTCTTGTTAATTTTCTTAACTTATTTTTTAATGCTACAATTGCAAATCCTTTTTCCTGAAGTTGAGCTTTGAACTCAGCATTTTGAGCAATCAAAGAAGTTGTGTGTTCTATAGTCTTAGATCTTATTGTCTTGATAGAATCAAACAGTTCTTTGTAATGCCGTTTCAAAGTCTTATTTTTCTTAAGTAATTTAGCCACTTTATGTTCTAATTTAATGTTTATTGTTTCAATTACATCTATGTCATGTTTAATCTTGGCTTCATTACTTTTTACTTTCGAAAATTGACCATGTTGCCTTTCTTTTAAAGCTTGATTTTGATATTTAAGTTTAAGATTAACCACATGTGCTTCCATTCTTAAAAAATCTTTTTGAAATTAGGCAGCGGTCTTTTTGAGACAAATATTTTCAGATTCAAGGGATTAATTTGATTGTTCAGTTGTTTGGTCTTTTGGTTTGCTACCATTAGCTGTGCTTTGTGATCTAGCAGAAGGCATCACACTAGGTCTTGAATTCCTATTTCTTTCTTGTGTCTTTTTCATGGTTGTTAAGATCTCGATCCTGATCTTAGGATCTTATGATTTTACAACACTGCAAAGCAAAAACGATCCAAATTCTACGTAGGATCTTTGCTTACTTAGGATCTTATAGGATCCCGATCTTGACCATATGATCTTAAGATCTATTACGATCTGATCTTACTTTTCTCGAACCACGGACTAAAATCTACGAATTTATGGGTTGTGTTTCCTAGATATTAAAAAAACAACAAATCTTCTTAAACATTTTATAATTATAATTTATGACAACATTCCTATGAAACATTTATATAATTTTGTGTTTATGATATATAATAATTTGTAGATTTATATAATATTAGAAAGACTATTAAGAAAATGACATTATAGTAGGATCTTACGATCTCGATCCTACCTTACGATCTCGATCTTGCAAAGACGAAAACGATCCTGGGTAGGATCCCGATCTTGACAACCTTGGTCTTTTTCTTAGCTTCCTCTAGATAGTGATTATGAACCATGTCATTTGAACTAAATCTTGGCATGTTCTTTGAACTATTCCTAGATTCGCTAGATGCAATCACGTGATGAGGTTTTGCATAGGCAGATTCTCTTTCCTTAGGCAAATAATGTGTAGTGACTGGTTTTGACAAATCGTTATTCACATCAATTTGGGAGGCAAACCGTGGTTTTAAAATTCTAGGTCGTTCAGACTTAAACGCAGTCGGTTGTCTAACAACTGATTGGTTTCTATGTGGTTGTAAAACCGGTTTCCCTAATATTGATGATTTTTCAAACTTAGTATTCACACTATTTTCTGTTAATTTTCTTGACTCAATTTTTAATGCTGCAATTGCAAATCCTTTTTCCTGAAGTTGAGCTTTGAACTCAGCATTTTGAGCAATCAAAGAAGTTGTGTGTTCTATAGTCTTAGCTCTCGTTGTCTTGATAGAATCAGACAGTTCTTTGTAATGCCTTTTCAAAGTCTCATTTTCCTTAAGTAATTTAGCCACTTTATGTTCCAATTCGATGTTTATTGTTTCAATTACATCTATGTCATGTTTAATCTTGGCTTCATTACTTTTTACTTTTGAAAATTGACCATGTTGCCCTTCTTTTAAAGCTTGATTTTGATATTTAAGTTCAAGATTAACACAATGTGCTTCCATTCTTAAAAAATCTTTTTGAAATTGGGCAACGGTCTTTTTGAGACAAATATTTTCAGATTCGAGAGATTGATATGAGATTTTAGTTGTCTGGTTATCAGTTAATTTAGCAGGCAAAGGACATGTGTCATGACATTGTTCAGCATTCTGGTCAACCTCTCCTTCATTATTGAATTCAGGTTGCTCAGTATGTTGTTGTCTTGTAGCAAAGACATTGATTTCAGCAGTCGTTTGTACCTCAGCCATTGGCTCTTCATCATATATGGGTCTGATATCTGCATCATCAGCATGTGCATCATTCCCTGATCTGCTGCTTGTATCATGCTCTTCCTGCACTTTTGATTATTACCCAATGCCTTTCTTGTGTTAACCAAACTAGCATCCACTGCTTTTTCCCGACAACCATCCTCTGTTGTCCCAAATTCGTCTTTCATTCACCAGCTTACAATAACCCTCGTTTTATTGCTGTGCTCTTTCATCAATCGACTTCTTAACAGATTCCATGTGTTGGATCAGTGTGTCACGGAATTCTGGAATCGCGAGTTGAGTGTATTGTAGAAAGTAGTTGCGTGTCATTACAACAAATTCATCATCCAAATACATCCGTGACTTGATGAACATCTGAAACTGTGTCTCGAGTACTTTAAAAGAAGCTATGGATCCAATCTCTTGAAATTCTTCTTTGTCAAGTTGCTTTTCTAATTGATCCACGTTTAGGAACATTGTGCCTATAAAAGTTTCAACATCTTGACCAAAGAGTGTTGCAAATGCACGTTTGAATCCAGACTCGATTCGAGTTCCTTTAAGTCCGTTATTTTGAAAGAAGCTGATAGGTGTGAATGAAGTTTTCGAAAAGATACCATGCAACTCTTTTTTGCTTTGTCTTCTGAAATAGCATCCAATGCTTTAACTTCTTGAACTGTGCACTCTTGAATCTGCAACTTTTTGTCATCCAACCTTTTCTGAATCGTTTGTGCATGAATGATTGTTTTGAGCATATAATCTTCAATGAAATCAAAGTTTTTGAGTATTGTTTCTTTGAAGAGTTGAGGTTCCATGCCAGTATATGCGTGAAAGTCCTTTCTTGCATACGTACCATCTAAACTTGAAGGCTTTATTAGCACGGAGGTGAAAATTTTCTCAAATTGTGTCTTGAGCACTCTAAAGGCATTCTGGCAGTTGGACTCAAGAATAGTTTCTTTGGTAAGTTGTTGTTCCAGTGTATCCATGTTCTGAGAGAACGTTCTTGTGAATGTGTCAACATCTTCACCAAAAATATGACTAAATGCACGTTCAAATTCACTTTTAGTGATGCCTTGTTCAAGTTTCCGTGTGAAATTTGATTTAAGTGCACTAAGACCGTTTAGGCAACTACCTTTCAAGATCTTTGCTCGTTTTAGCATTTGTTGCATGTCTTGTTCATCTGAATCTGAACACGAAGATAAAGTATCTTCTAGTTCCATTTTACCGTGAAGTGATTGTTGTTGTGGATTGAAATCAATTAACATTCACGGGATTTTATAAGTCTTTGATTTAAACCGAGAAAAGAATGGAATCTTTAGCGGGATTTTACAAAATAAAGAAGAAGAAACCATGAAACAATGATTAATTGTTGTTGAAATTGAAGAACTTGAACTTTTGTTAACGATTGATGAGCTAAAAGGACTAGCGGTGAAATTTCTTACAACAAAAGGGCTAAAATTGTAAATCACCTAGTTCGGTTCAATGCTTGTTCGGTTTGTTGGTTCGGTTGTGTAGTTCGATTCTAAAAGAAATCAACTAGTTCGATCCTTTAGTTCGGTCTCAAGAGATTGCACTAGATCGGTTCTCTTGTTCGATCCAAACACACCACTCGTTCGGTCCTCGAAGGATGAGACTCGATCGATCCTCAAAGAAAATCTAGTTCAGGTCCAAACAGAAACAACTCGATCGGTCCTCGAAGGACGAGACTCGTTCGATCCTCGAAGAAAAATCTAGTTCGGTCCAAACAGAAACAACTCTATCGGTCCTCGAAGGATGAGACTCGTTCGATCCTCAAAGAAAAGTCTAGTTCGGTCCAAGCTAACAAGCCCTCGTTCGGTCCAAACTAAAGTTACTCGATCGGTCCTCAAAGGAAAGACTAGTTCGGTCCAAACTGAAAAACCCTCGTTCGGTCCTTGAAGTGAGATCTAGTTCGGTCCTTGAAGCACGCCTTCTAGTTCGGTTCTATTGGTTGTCACTCGTTCGATTAAGGCACCAACAACACGATCTTTTCGTCCTTGCGTTTTTCTTAGCCACGTACGAAATAACCACGACTAAAAGCTTATAAGCCAAGAAACCAAATCGAACCACTTTGCTTAATAAAAAACAAAATCACAAATAAAATTACAAACACGAATCAACAACGAAAACTAACAAAATCTAAACCCACCCGTGGCGAATGATACCAAATGTCGGAACCCAAAATCACTTTCACTTCACCATTGATACAAGAAAAATAAGATGAGAAGATATGGAAGAAATTTAGAGAGAAGTTAGAGAGAGAAAGTAGAGAGAAAAAGAGTTGGATGATTCTTACAAATGGGAAATGAACAAATGAAAATCAATAAGAATCAACACCCTCTCTATACTTGGAGAGAGGTATTTATACTTAATACCAAGAGGCTTTCATGCCTTGGTATTTCTACAGGCCGGGCTCGGGATTACATGGGCTTTCGCCCGATACACGTGACCGGTTAGATTACATTTAAGAGCCCGTTTACCCGTGTAGCCTATTACAACGTATAATTATTTAATGACTTAGACCTAATATAGTTATGAACGAACTTCCATTGTTCGACTCATTATTTTGAGGCTAACAAAATATGTAAGCAAGTTGTAACGAGCATGTATTCTCCCCTGAGATTTGTAAAGCAAATGTAAAACAAGTGAAAGAGGGGCTATAAACCCACCTCGATGTTGTAGAACGATTGGCAGAAATGCACATATAGCACAACACAAACGGAAACCAGAACGGCTCGACCAAGAAGTTGCAGTTTATCTTAACGGCTAAGTCCCACTACTTTATGATGATGAATTGGGGTTTTTCGATAGATGAGTACATCAACGCGACACGTTAAATAAAGGGTTTAGGTTTCAAGTTGCAAGAGTTTGGTGGTTGGTTAAATAAAATAAATCGAAAAGTAAACACAAAGTATGTAATATATTCATTATACATTACATATGAAAAATGGACAAGTATATAATTCATATGGTGAATTATATAACAAAGACAAATAACCAAAAGAGCTTAAAGACTATATAACTTCGCCCTTTTATCGGGTTTCTAAAATAATAGAAAGTATAGTAAAAATTACCAAGTATATAAATTTTATAGAAATCCCGGCATGACTTATTCGTTTATACGACATTTCCCATATTTTACAAATCTTAAAGTTTTCCCTTTTTCAATCTATATGTGTTGCAAAATACTCGTGTTTCAATATATATCTAAACGAGACTAGTTAGATAATATAAATAAACAAAACTAAACATATCTCATGTGTTGTAAACAAAAACAAAATAATAAATAGCATATTTATTTAACCATTACCACCATTTTATTTGTTTTATAATTTATAAAATCTTACGATGTATTTATTACTTGATTTATATAAACCGAACACACCCTTGCTGTAAAACAACGAACAAAACACGCCCTTTATTGTGTTTCTGCTACACCAAACGCACCCTAAAGCTGTTAACAGCAACCAAACGCACCCTTGTGGCGTTTCTGCACAACCAAACGCACCCTTATGTTGTTTTTGCTCAACCAAACGCACCCTTGTGGCGTTTCTGCACAACCAAACGCACCCTTAGTGCGTTCCTGCACAACCAAACGCACCCTTAGTGAGAAACTGCTAACCCAAACGTACCCTTATACATTTTCTTTTAACCCAAATGCACCCTTATACATTTTCTGCTCACCCAAACACTCCCCTATACTACTAAACCCAGATCCAAACACACCCTAGTGGTTGTTTTAACAACCAAACGCACTCTAATCTGTCAAACCCAAACGCACCCATATGGGTCTGATTTTGGTAAACCACACGTACCCCTTTTGGGTCGTGTCTTCAACCCAACGCACCCTTGGTGCTTATAAGAAAACAAACGCACCCTCTGGTGTAGTTTTTATCAAAACCAAACGCACCCTTTTACCGTGAAACCCAACGCACCCTTGGCTGTTGTTACAGAAACTAAACACACCCTTATGGTGGCTGGGTAGAGGTGGTGGTGCGTGGTGTGATGTTGGTGTTGATGGTGATGGTGGCGATGATGTACGGTGGTGATGCCGGATCTGGTGGATCAGATTGGCGGCTGGAGTGGCCGCTGTGGTGCCTGGCAGCGATGGGGCATCGAGGAGATAGAGTGGAGGATGTAGCTGGGTGGTGCGACGGCTGGTGGTGGGGTCCGACGATGGAGGTGGCGTCGGATCTGACGGTTGGCGATGGTGTGGTGGGAGATGGAGTAATGTGGGTGACGGGATGATGATGGTTGTGAGGTAGGCGTCGATGGGAGGCCGGAGATGGGTGGCCGGAAGTTTGGCCAAATTCCGATGACGGCGCCGGAATAATAAAGAGAGGGAGGAGGAGTGTTTAGGGTTTGAGTGTGTGTTGGGGTTTATAAAAAAATGAATGGAACCCTAGATACTTAACTATATATACTAGAAACTAAAAAAACATGACAATTCTATAATAGTTTAGGGTTGAAATTATAAATATTACCAGAGGGACCAAAGATGTAATTTTTGTTAATTAATGGTTCGGGTCTCGTTTGGACTAGTTAACGGGTGATTTAAAATACGAAACTCGTGCCATTGCGTTTCAAATCATTTTTCTTATAAAAATAAGTATTTACTTGATAGTATTTCATAAATATTTTTATAACATTTATAAAAATATTTGTTATTTATTTGGTAACCCGGTTATGCCTTGTCCGAAAATAAAAATGAATTTTAACCCGAATATTCGCGTTTTTAGCAAACGTTTTCTGAATAAAATGATAAATATTTTATTAAATATATTTATTTATTAACGGTGATAATTAAATGTAATTTAATTATTTTCATGTCGGTACGCGTTGTTTTCGTTTTCAAAATTTTGCGAGGGTATTTTAGTCATTTTTTGCTTGTTTTCGGGTCTTAGGCAAAACTAAAAGGTTGTTCGGAATGTCGTTTTACATCAAATTGCTTTAGAGTCCGAGTTGTGAAAACGCGATTTAGCGGGTCGTTTTTGATAAGTCAACTTATGAATAACATATATCTTATTCGTTTTCAAGTCGAATAAGTTAAAAATAAATTTGCACATGAGAGATATTAATAATAAACATATTTATTATTTAATTATGTTCCAAAAAATTACCGGTTTCGTTTTTATGTGACAATTAAAGGTCAAAAGACAAAAAGTCAAGTCGGACCCAAAAAGTCAAAGGGTAAAATAGTCATTTAAAATTCCGAAAATTGCCAGTTGTTACAGTACCTACCCCTTAAAGAAATCTCGTCCTGAGATTTAATTTGTATTAACCGATTGTGTGACTAAGAAAGGATTTAAGATTTAATAAACCAATTCTAAACAATACGCTGCTAACTTTATTTAGCAAAATTCGATGTTTCGACACTTCTCAATATACCAAAAATTTTGGCTAGGTTTGACCAGGATATTTAATCCATCAAAATAGGTATCTCAAAAACAATATCACTACATGTCTTATGACTGATATACATATAAGGAAAGTCTCTTAATAGTGAAAGCGTCGAAGGGAAAAGTGTAGTC
>BQNB010024690.1:12683-60438 GCA_026074375.1 Tanacetum coccineum
TTACTCATCTGGCTCTTCATCAGTGTCCTGTAGCCATTCATCCATCTCTACACTTAAAGGCACACCTTTGCCTTCTTGCTTACACAACATCATCTTCTCCTTGTGGTAAGAATAGTCTTTTACTCGCTTTTGTTTCCTGCACTCCTAAGCAAAATAACCATACTCCTTGCAATTGAAACATTGTATCCTAGTTTGCTGAGCTACCTAATTACATATAGTCTCCCTAGCTCCAGCAACTGTTACTGTCCTCTGATTCCCAAACTGCCCAGTCTGTCTGTCATTCTTGGTTCTTGGAGTAGAATCCACATTCTTGTTTTTGGAGTTTGATAAGGTTCTAAGGTTGTTGTTGGTAGGTATATAGATCTTTGTGAAGTACTTAGAAATAAGTTTTATAATCTTCTGGATATCCTTATCTCTCGGAGCCTATTCTGGATCACTATCATCTTCAGATACAGATAAAGATGGAGGTGTTCTTGGTTTAGCAACTTCTTGGCCTTTGGTTCTGATGGGTGCATGAGAACTAGTTGATGATGTGTGTCTGGAGGATGTGGTCTAATTTTTGTGAGGTTTTGGTGCATGATAGTAGTTATCATTAGGATATTGTTGTGCATCAGCAAAAAGTGCGAGAGGATTTGCATTCTTGGCTATCTTTTTAGCACGGATTTCATTGACTTTGTTCTGGTATTATTTTAGTTAGAAAACTAAAAGGGGGGTTGAATGGTTTTCCCGTTTTTAAAAAATTATGCTTTGTTTAAAATCTTATGTGAAGTTTGACAATATTGATGTTAGGTTAGTAATTATGAAGAAGTGGAAATAAGTAAATAGTTAGAAAGATAGAACCAAGACACAAGCGTTTATAGTGGTTCGGCAACAAGGATATCTTCCTTGCCCTACTCCACTCCTTGAGTCACCTACTCGAGAGTTCGAATGCACTAGTCACCAATCTCCTTTCAATCGACGGAGATGCCTCACAACGTTGCTTACACCTTCTAACGGTATAAAGCTAAATACCGGATTCTTTACACGGTAGAATAACACCAATATCACTATGCTTGGTTTACAAAGAAGATGGATACAACAATAGCTACTATATGATGTACAAGAATCAGAAATGTGATATTGATGATACAATAGAGATATGAAACAAGATCCTTGGAACTTGATCGTCTCAAAGGGGTGTTTGGCAATTTCTTCCTTGAAGAGAATTACCTATAAATGCTAAAAGAAACTAAATAAGAAGTAAAGAGAGAAGAATGATCAGTAGATTAGAGAGTTTAGAATTAGAAATGGGTGAGTAAAACATGAGAAATGGCTTGGTATTTATAGGCCAAAATCTGCACTGTAGCCCGGTTCTGCTGATTCCTTTATAGAAGGGAATCGACCAGTGTAACACAATAGAACCGGCCAACAATAACCAAATCTGAATTTTGATTTACAAAATCTTGAAAGATCATATGTAATCATGATAGATTACCCTAAGATATGCTAGGGTGATGATGTCATTATGATGTAAAATCTTTTAAAGTTTCATTTATAAGTAATGTGAATTATAAATCTAATATACTAAAAAAAGAAAGTTGTAAAAGTGTTTTGGTATAATATGGGTGATTTAGGTAGTTTACACAAAAGTGATTTTATGTTTTGTTATTGATAAAACATAGCAAGATCATCAAAATAGAAATAAACGTTTTTATCGGTTTATTTGTATTAACAATCTCCCCCTTTTTGTTGATGACAAAACATAAAATTAATTGGAAGTAAACTAGTTAAATGTAACTAGGACTTAACATTTTTTTATTTAGGTTAAGTTCTATTTTACTTCCCTTCTTCCCTTTTTTGTCGAAACAAAAAGATTAAAGATGTATTTCTAGTTAGAAGAGGAAGAGAGGTAAAAGTTAGATCGAGATGAATCGATGGTATGCAATGTTTTCCCCTGAATGGAAAGTTCCCTTTTTTGAAAGGAGCAAGGCATGACATGTTCTTGATTGTCTTGAAGTGTATCAAATGTAATATTGTCTTGAGTCGGTTTGAACCGAGATGCAAAACTCCCCCTTTATGGAGGAATCCGTTAAACTTGAGGAAATCATGAATGTTATGTAATGCTTCAAAACAAATGAGTTAGATACTATGATATGAGCTCCCCCTTTCTTTAGGAGTACCTACAAAACAAATGTTAAAGGCAAGAAACAAGAAAAGGCTTATGTAGAACCAGCAAAGATGGTTTTGTTTTGTAGATGGAACCGGCTTGTATGATTAATAGAACTGGCTTGTATGATTGATAGAACCGGCTACTATACACAAAGTCAAAAATGTTGACTTTTCAAAAACTGGTTTGACAAAATGTAAAAATAGTCACACAACACATTCATTTTTATCAAGCATTCTTTATTAAATTACAATTATTGATCATAACAAGCAAAGATGAAATTAAGATTAAGAGAGTGATCTTAATTATAGCCACACTTTTATTTGATTCCTAATTTCCTAGCCTAGTTGTTATGAGTGAGAACGTTGAGGCACTCTAGAATGTGATTGAGGATGAAATGAGATGAAACTTAATTCATCACGAAGGTTGTCGACAATGACTTGAGTGCGTTGATAATGATCGTAAAACATTTCATAGGTGAGCATTAGACACGGTTTGTTAGGCCCTAGAGGCGAAAGTTATGGTGGTAAAGGTGGAAGTTGTGGTGGAAATGGTAGGAGAGGTGGTTCCATGGCCGGAAGAGGTAGAGGTTGATTTGCCAATCGTTCAATGGATTCAAAGGAGGGTCTAGGTGGTGGAGGGTTTGTGGTTCTAGGAGGTAAATATTTGAGAGAGTCAAAGAATGCGTGTGGAGAAGTAGGAGGGGTTGAGAAAATAAGCTCAACGGGGTCCAAGTTTATGGCTAGAGGTGAGGAGTGTTTGGAAGGTTGAGTCGGTGCCGGTGGAGGTGTTGTCAAAGGAGGTGGGGATGGCTTTGGAGTGAGCAAAAGTTTGCTTGGCGAGATTCTTGGAGTTGTGATTAGGGAGAGTGGTGGAGAGACATTTGGAGTTGATGGAGGAGCCGTTTGGTAGTCGGTTGGAGGTGATAGTGTTTGGTATGGAGGAGATTCCAGACGAGGGTTGTTAAAGAAACAAGGTCGGATACTCATCCTAGCGGTACGTTTGAAATTGTTGATTGATTTCTTGTCTTTGTTTGACTTAGGCATATTGTGCTTGTTGGTATTTCTTGAAGGGATGCTTGGAATTTTATGTCTATTTATAGAGCAAGATTTGCAAGAGTTAACTCATTATCTTCCATTTTGGTAAAAATCTAATCATTAGATTTCCATAAAGTCAACATCTAATGCTTATAAACTGATGTAGGATGAATTTGGTAGGAAAATGTTAAGTTTGAAGTTTAAAAAACGGATTTTATTGTTTCTGCACAGTGTTGTCGGTTCTTTCGGTTCTATTTGCAGAACGGAACCGGCTTTGTTTTTCAATGAAACCGGCGACACCAGATGTTACAGAAAAGCATTTTCTAGTATGTGCCTATATGAAACAATGTGGAGGTGCGGTTATCTCGACTCAAAAGAAAAATATATATGAGATAACCCTAAGTCTCCTTGGTTTAATGTTGCTACGATTGAATGTATTCTAAAATGTATATTAATTATACATTTCATTTTGAATTCAAGAGTCTTATGATGCATGATCAAAATGTTTTTACTTTGTATTAAAACAATGCATAAATTTGTGTGTCCTAGTTTGTGAGAATGCTTTTAAAAAATGAATCCTTTCAAGATTCTTGATGCAACAAAAAAGTATTTTGTGATGTAAATACATATAGTAAGTACATATATGTTACATATAGTAGGGTGTTTAGAAAGATCTCGAAAGTTTTTAGTTTGTGTGCATAGAATAGAGTCCTGGACTAGAAGAAAGATACTTACCTTTAGGCTTTATTTAGGCATTTGGTTCCATGATACCGAGACCTAGTCTAAGAAGGTTGAAAGGTTCTCATTTGAGGGGTTTAGTTAGAATATCATATATGTTGTCCTCGAAGGAGACTTTCTCAATAGAAATGTTTCCTTTTTGGACAATGTCGGATTTCTATATGTTTGGTACGAGAATGAAGAACGGGATTTTTATTAAGGTCGATGGCACCTTTATTGTCACAAAGGACGGGTATGTCATCTAAGTTTATGTTATAATTAACAAGAGCTTGTTTCATCCATAAGGCTTGTTGGCAAGCTTTTTCGGCGGAGACGTATTCGGCTTCGATGGTGGAAATGGCTAAGGCCGTTTGTTTCTTCGAAAACCACGATGTGAGGCAACATCCTATGAATGTGCACACGCCACTTGTGCTTTTGTGATCGACATAGTCTTTCGCATGATCAGAGTCGGCGTAAATAATGGTTTCTACCCCCGTTCCTTTAGGATACCATAATCTTAAATGAGTTGTTCCCTTAATATATATAAAGTTCCTTTTTACTGCTTCTAGATGAGAGGTTTTGGGGACTTCTTGAAAACAGGCGCATAGACAAACACTAAACATGATGTCCGGTTGACTAGCCGTTAGGTAGAGAAGACTACCAATCATGCCACGATACTTTGTGTCGTCAACGGATTCCCCATCTTTATCCCTGGTGAGTTTGGTTTCAGATGACATAGGAGTTTTGATTAGTTTAGAGTCTTCTAGACCAAATTTCTTGAGCATTTCCTTGATGTATTTGGATTGGTTAAAAAAGATGCCATCTTCTAGTTGTTTGATTTGTAACCCAAGGAAGAAATTCAATTCACCCATCATGCTCATTTCAAACTCGTCGTGTATGATTTTTGAAAAATCATCACAAAGGTCTTGACAAGTTGATCCGAAGATGACGTCGTCCACGTAGATTTGGACAATGATGATATGTGAATCCTTTTTCTTAGTAAATAGAGTGTTATCTACCAAGCCCATGTTGTACATATGGTCAAGAAGAAAGGCCATCGTATCAAGATTTGGGTGCTTGTTTAAGACCATAAAGAGCCTTTTTAAGTTTAAAGACATGGCTGGGTTTTTCAAAGTTAACAAAGCCGAGAGGTTGAGCGACATATACTTCTTCATTTATAAAACCGTTTAAGAAAGCACATTTGACGTCCATTTGAAAAAGCTTGAAATCATGTGCACAAGCATAAGCAAGAAGGATTCTTATAGATTCTAATCTTACTACAGGAGCATAGGTTTCATCAAAATCTACTCCTTCTTGTTGGTTGTATCCTTGTGCAACAAGTCTAGCTTTGTTTCTAGATATGACACCATTTTCATCTAATTTATTTTTAAAGACCCATTTAGTGCCTATTATGGTTTGGCTATCGGATGGAGGAATAAGACTCCAAACATCGTTGTTTTGAATTGGTTTAATTCTTCTTGCATAGCCATAGTCCAACTTTCGTCTTGTATGGCTTCTTTGACATTTTTGGGTTCTATGAATGACACGAAACAAAATAAGTTACTTTGACTTTGGACTTGAGATCTTAAGGTTCTTTCAT
Organism: Tanacetum coccineum; assembly: GCA_026074375.1. NCBI lineage: Eukaryota > Viridiplantae > Streptophyta > Magnoliopsida > Asterales > Asteraceae > Tanacetum > Tanacetum coccineum. The sequence continues at coordinate 18,184 of BQNB010024690.1, forward strand.
TAAGCTTACCTATGACCGAATCTATGGGATGATCTTTGAATTCCTTAATGTTGACAATTTCTTTGTTTAATGGTTTATTTTCCTTGATTTCTATGTCTTCTTTTTGGTTTTTTATGATTTGACTTTCTATTATATCATCATCTACTAAAGGTGATGACTTTGGAGGTGGACTTTCATCGAATCTCACATTTAGAGATTCTTCGACCCTCATGGTTTCTTTATTTAGAATTACACAAGCTTTACCATTAGGTGAGTAACTAAGAAATATACCTTCGATAGATTTGGGATTGAATTTAGTATAGTATTTAGTATTAAGAATAAGACATTTACTATCGAAAACCGTAAAATATTCTAAGGAGGGCTTTTTACCTTTGAAAAGCTCGTAAGGAGTTTTTCCGAGGAAAAGTCTAATTAAGATCATATTCAAGATATAGGTGAAGGTGTCGACGGCATCACACCAAAACTTTTGAGGGATTGATTGTTCATTAAGCATGGTTCTACTCATTTCTTGTAAAGTACCATTTTTATGTTCAACTAACCCATTTGATTGTGAAGTACGAGGAGCCGAAAAATTGTGAGTGATACCATTAGCATCAAAAAAATGCTCCAAATTGTACTTCATTATCAAATTCCCGACCATGACGGATTGAAATAATGGGCCAACTTTTTTGTACTTTAATCTTTTTACTCAACATTTCAAAGTGGTCAAAAGCTTCATTTTTATGTTTTAAAAATCTTGTCCTAGTGTATCTTGAGTAGTCATCAACAATTACCAAAGTGTAGAAGTTTCCTGGCCGATGGACCAAACAAGTCCATATGTAAGAGTTCTAAACATTTTGTGGTTGAAATCATGTTTTTAGCCTTATGGCTTGCGTGTACTTGCTTCCCAATTTTGTAAGCGTCACAAAAATGATTCTAAAATTAATTTAGGTAAGTTTCTAACAAGCTCCTTAGATGATAGCGATTGAATAAGTCGCATATTGGCGTGACCCAATCTTCGATGCCATAAGGTCGAAGAATCATCTATAAAAGTCAAACAAAGACAATCTTTTGGTGAGTTTCCCATTCTCATTATGTAAAGGCCATTTTTTCTAATCCCTCAACCTATGGTAATGTCGTCTTTAAGGATCTCACTACTAGTGTCGCTAAATAGTACTTTGCATTTTTTTATCACATATTTGACCTATACTAAGTAAGTTAAAACCAAGATTTTCTACATGGCTAACATCATGAATAGTAAGAGAGTTATGAGTGATTGTACCTTTTTCAATGATCTTACTTTTAGTGTTTCTTCCAAATACTACGTTACCTCCGTCTATAGCCTTATAGGATGAGAAGAGATCTTTGTTTCCCGTCATATGCCTTGAGCATCCACTATCTTTGATCCATTTATCTGATTCTAGCTTAAATTTTAGACGTACCTATAATCACAAAGCAACTCAAGCATTTGGTCCCCAATATCTCATGGGTCCGTTAGCGTTATACATACCATTTGGTTGGTTCATGTATGGGTATGGAGGACAAGTTCCCCACAGATTAAAGCTAGGTGGTTGAAACTAATATCCTTGTTGTGTTGAGTAGTTCCAACCAACTTGGTGATAATCGCTTTTTGGATATAATGAACTAGTTCTCCTATGGGGTGTGTTTGGATTTTGCTTTTTCTAAGCCCTTGGCCAAGTTTTAGAATTGGTGCTTGTTTTACATTCTTTACAGAAGTGTTTGATGAAGGTTTTCTTGTTATTTGTACGGAACTATTTTTTTTTATTATGTTAGACTCCAAAAATTCAGCATTTTCTGTAGAGATCCGGTTCTGTTCAATTGAACTGGTCGGTTCTCTTGCAGAGGGAACCGGCAAGGCCGTTCTACAGTAGATGTTTCTTTGTCTATAGGACCCAACTTTTTGGTTTTATTGTTGCTAGTAGAAGCTATGTCTTCTAGGAATCCAATCCCATGCTTATCTTTTTATGTTTTTTGTTTTTCAAGCATTTCTTGCAAAAAGATACTACTACTTTCAAAACTAGCTAGGTTTAATGATATTGAGCTAACTTTAGATTGGAGGTTGTTACATGATTCACATTTGCGATATGCTTCTTTGTTCCTTTCTAGTTGTTCTATCCTTTTTCTAAGGTCACAAGCTTTGTTTCTTAACAACTTGTTTTTAGCCCTTAGGTGTTTGTTTTTGTTGATTATCCTAAGACTAATTTTGCATAACTTGTTATACTCATTTTGTAATGATTCACTATCTAAAGACGAACTACTATAGTTGGGAGTTTCAGAGAGTACCTCATTGTTGTCAAGTTCCATGAGACAGATTTCTTCCTTCTTAGAGTCTTCTTCACTATCGTTCCAACACCCAACAACGAATGCCTTTTGATCATTGTAGGAGTGTTTGGGACAATCACTTATGAAGTGATTTGGATCTCCACACTTGAAGCACCTATGAACTTCTTTCTCCTTTTTGTCTTCCTTAATCTTCTGGAAGTTCTTTTTGTTGTCATGAGGTTGGCGGACAAACTTTCCTCTTCTTCTAAAGAACTTTTTGAAATCTCTTACGACCATGGCATATTCTTCATCGTCACTCTCCGAGCAAGATACATCTTCATCAGTTGAAACTTTTCTTGCTTTGAGTGTAAGTTACTTGTATTTTTCTTTCTTGCCTTTGGAGATCTTCGAGTCCTTTTCAAGCACTACCTCATAGACTTTTAGATTGTCGATGAGCTCATCTAGAGGTAATGATGATAAGTCCTTGGATTCTTCTATTGCCGTCCCCTTTGAACGCCACTTGGTGGGGAGCGCTCTTAGAAATTTCCTAACATGGTTACGACTTAAAAAATATTTATCAAATGATTTTAGAAATGTAATAATAGTATTAAATCTAGCAAAAGCACAACCAATAGTTTCATCATCTAAAATAACAAATTCTTCATATTTTTAAACAAACAAGTCTATTTTGTTATCTTTAACTTGCTTATTTCCGTGATGAGTGATTATTAGTGAGTTCCAAACATCTTTAGCCGTATTACACATGAAAATTCTTTCATATTCCTTTTTAAGTAAAGCATTGTATAAAACCATGTTTGCTTCATCATTTTTGGAAATCATTTTCTTATGGCTTTCTTCAAATTTCTCATAAGGAATGATTTCATCCTTACCATCTTTGTTTCTAATAGTAGGTTTATAGTTGCCATAAACTATAATGTGTCAAAGATCAATATCCTTAGACTTCACATAAGTTTCAAAATGGTTTTTTCAATATATAAAGTAATTAGCCTCAAAGAGAGGTGGTCGTTGCATAGATAGACCTTCTTTGTAGTTTTCCGAATCCATTATCGTTTTAAAGATTTAAAATACAATATATTTTAAAAACTTTGGTAACCTAGCTCTTGATACCAATTGTGAAAAACTAGAAGGGGGTTGAATAGTTTTACCGTTTAAATTATGCTTTGTTTAAAATCTTATGTGAAGTTTGACAATATTGATGTTTGGTTAGTAATTATGAAGAAGTGCGAATAAGTAAAGAGTTGGAAAGATATAACCAAGACACAAGCGTTTATAGTGGTTCGGCTACAAGGACACCTTCCTTTCCCTACTCTACTCCCCGAGTCACCTACTCGAGAGTTCAAATATACTAGTCACCAATCTCCTTTCAATCGGCGGAGAAGCCTCACAACGTCGCTAACACATTTTAACGGTACAAAGCTAAATATTGGATTCTTCACACGGTAGAATCACACCACTATCACTACACTTGGTTTAAAAAGATGATTAATACAACTACAACTACTATATGATGTACAAGAATTAGAGATGTGATCTTGATGATGCAATGTAGATACGAAACAAGGTACTTGGTACTTGATCGTCTCAAAGGGGTGTTTGGCAATTTCTTTCTTGAAGAGAATTACCTACAAATGTTTAAGCAAACTAAAAAAGAACTAAAGAGAGAAGAATGATCAGTATATTAGAGAGTTTAGAATTAGAAATGGGTGAGTAAAACATGATAAATGGCTTGGTATTTATAGGTAAATATCTTCACTGTAGCCCGATTCTGCCGGTTCCTTTGCAGAATGGAACCGGCCAGTGTAACACAATAGAACCGGCCAACAGTAACTAAATCCTAATTTTAATTTGTAAAATCTTGAAAGATCATATGTAATCTTGATAGATTACCCTATTATATGCTGGGGTGATGATGTCATTATGATGTAAAACCCTTTAAAGTTTAATTTATAAGTAATGTGAATTATAAATCTAAGATACAAAAAAAGAAAAGTTGTAAAAGTATTTTGGTATACTATGGGTGATTTAGGTAGTTTACACAAAAGTGATTTTATGTTTTGTTATTGACAAAACATAGCAAGATCGTCAAAATGGAAATAAATGTTTTTACCGGTTTATTTGTATTAACAGCCTTCTTTAGTATCATAAAAGCTTCCTCAGCCTTGGCATTTCACCCAAAAGAATTCTTTTTAAGTAAAGCTATCAAAGGTTGACTAATGAGAGCATAATTCTTTATGAACCTTCTATAGTAGCCAGTGGGTCCTAGAAATCCTCTCAACTGCTTAATAGTATTAGGAATTGGCCATTCTTACATAGCTTGTATTTTTGATTGATCTGTGGCAACAACCTTAGCAGAAATCACATGGCCTAAATACTTCAATTGCTTCACCCCAAAAACACACTTACTTTGCTTGGCATACAAAGTATTCTGTCTCATTTCTTGCAATACCGTGGCTAAGTGTTGAAGGTGAGCTGCCTTAGAATCACTGTAAATTAAGATGTCATCAAAAAATACCAAAACAAATTGTCTGAGGAAGTTTTTGAAGATTGTATTCATCAAATCTTTGAAGGTTGATAAAGCATTAGTGAGGCCAAAAGGCATGACCAAGAACTCATAATGCCTTGCATGAGTTCTAAAGGCAGTCTTGTACACATCTTCATCCACCATTCTAATTTGATGATAACCAGATCTAAGATCAAGCTTACTGAAAATGGTTGACCCATGAAGTTCATTTATCAAATATTCAATGACTTGTATAGGGAATTTATCTTTCACAATGTATTTGTTAAGTTGTCTATAATCAATACACATCCTCCAAGATCAATCTTTCTTCTTGACCATCACAATAGTAGAAGAAAATAGACTATGGATTTCCCTTATTACTCTAGCTTCCAATAATTCCTTGACCATCAATTCTATTGCATCTTTTTTAGTAGGAGGGTGTTTGTAAGGTCTGACATTCACTGGTTGAGTACCTTCTTGCAACATAATTATGTGATCCTGGTCCCTATGATGTGGCAAAGTAGTAGGAACTTCAAAAACATCTTTGAGTTCCTCTAACAAATGTGCTAACTCTATGCCAATATCCTCCTCATGTGGTATAACAGTAGCAATCATTAAGGAAATAAGGTAGACACATAAGGATAAGGAAGCTAATTCTGCAACATTTTTAGTCACACTCTTAGTATATTCTTTTCGAGTCATCCATTGTAAAGTAGCCTGTTTGGTTCCCCTAAGAATCACTTTCTTTCCATTGTACGTGAATTCCATGTTCTTACTATTGAAGTTCCATTGAATGTCTCCCAAAGTGGACAATCATTGTACTCTTAGTACCATCCCACGCCTTCCTAAAGGTAATAACATAGCATTTGTTTTGAATTCCATTCCTTGTAGTGACCAAATAAAATCTTTACACCCAAAGGAACTAACCATCTTATTACCCCCAGGTACATCTACTTGTAAGGGATAGGTTTTTTTATCCTGCATCCTATCTTTTTGGCACAAGTAGCATCCACAAAATTATGTGTACTACTTGAGTCAATAAGGATCTGGATGCTTAATTTTCCTACCCTCCTTTTGATTCTCATAGTATGATAAGTAGTGATACCAGCTAAAGCATTAAGAGAAATGTGTGGTTAAATTTTGTCTTCCTCTACATTGTACACAATGTCCTGATCTGAATCAGACTCTTCTCCCAAACACTCCTCCTCAGTTAATAGTTTAATTAAAAGCACTTGTCCTAAACACTTATGACCAGGCACGTACTTTTGATCATAATAGAAACAAATGTTTTTTGCTCTTTTTTTCTCATATTCCTTCCTAGACAATTGCCTCTTAGTTGTTTCAATGCTACTAGTAACAGGCTTATTGGATGGAGTAGCGGGTAGGGCTAAAGTAGTTTGTGACTTAGGATATACATGCTTATTATAAGGTACTTTTGGAGTATTAAGAATGGGAGTATACCTTCTTGCCATAGCTGCTTTAGTAGCTTCTTGCATCTTGGCCAAATGGTAAGCATCATACAATGTCTTTGGTTTAAACATTTTCACCACTAACCCAATCTCAGTCTGCAAACCCCCAAGAAACAAACTGATATCATATTGGTCACTCACTTACACCTTCCCCAACAACATTTCAAATTTATCCTGATAATCAACCACACTCCCATCTTGCTTCAAGTTTTTTAACTCTTCCATAGGATCTTCATAAGAGGCTCCAAATCTTTTCAGAATTTCACTTTCATAAAATGACCAGTCCACTATCTACCCATGAATCTTCACAAATTGTCTATGTCATGCCAAAGCCTTGTCAAACAGATGAATGGAAACCAACCTCACTTTCTGATCATCCTCCACTTCATCTACTTTGAAGAACTATTGACATCTGAAAATCTAACCTTTCACATCCTCAGCAGAAAACTTTGGAAACTCCAATTTAGTCATTCTTGTATAATGCATTGGTTTACTTGTTCCCTCCCCATTTTTGAGTCTGTTAATCTCAGTTGTATGATAATTTTGTTGTACTAACATACCATCCTGACTACTTGTAAAAGAGTGCATAGTCTGATTTAACTGATAAATGGATTCTTGGATGCCACTCAAAGAAGTAGTTATCATTTCTCTAATCATCTCCCTCATTTCTTCATTCATGGTGTTCTGACTTGTACCATTACTTTTATTTCTAGTGGATATCACCATATCTTTGACTGTGCAATGAATGTATACAATACTCCAAGAATGAAATAACTATAACCTTTCAAGCACAATGAACACCTACAAGATGAGTAGATTAGTTAATTTGACAGTTATATTCGTTAAAACAGTGAACACCTCACTTGACTACTAAACTAATCCCGTGCACCTTACGTGCCAACTGATTTACCACTCAACTCATATCAAATGTGTGGGCTGACACACTCTTACCTGGCCAACACTAAATCAACTTCGTTTGACCTATACTTCTTTAAGTTGTAACCATCATTAACTTTGTGACAAGGTCCATCTATATTGTTGGTATCTACTTAGGAGTTAGGATTTGCAGCCGATGGGTTTTTATGAAGGTGGCAGGGCTTGCTCAAATTGCATTTTCAATGTTTGGAATAACAATTGTTAGGTATTTTCATCACATTGTTTATATTATGTAACAACTTTTGAGTATTCATGTGTCACTTTACTCTGATAAGGTATCAACCTCAATTACGGTCACGCACATTATATTGAAGATGTTAGGACTAGGCCAGAAACATATATATTTTGCTATACGGTATTGCTAAATTTTTAAACAAATTCTGATAATCTGATATATGATTGCTAGGCTTATAGGATGAAAGCTATCGGGGAAATGTCAAGCCAAAAAAAACCTTCACCATACTTACACTTCTATTATCGTTTAATTTAGTAATATTGCGACCAGGTGATGATTTATGTTATATGGAGTTACGAAGAGGAAAAGTAAGTATATGTGACCTGGATGTTTAGCTATCATAGGTAGCATGAATTACGCATAATATTGTAATTTAAATAAGTGTAAATAACTAAATAAGAATTTCTAAAATGGCCATGGGTACGTGAAACATAAATAAAGATTGCTAGAATATTCAGTACATATGGACTAATAATGAACATTGACGATGATCGTATTGTCAACAATTTCATTGCTCAAGCAATCTGATAACATGCGTTACTTAACCTACGCTACAAGGCCTCGCTTTTATGAAATGACTACCAGAATAAGGGGATGTTTGGCTAAACTTGTCAATTAAATGTTTTATAAAAACAAGTGTCACGATCTTATAGTAAGTAAAACTGTTATCAATATCAGAGTCTTGAACAAAATTACAGTTTTGAACGAGATTAGTTATCATTATGATACGACCCTTACGGATAGTATCGGGATAGGGCGTCACTTTAAGCGTGTGCAAGCTCCGTCAGAAGAGAAAAGAGATTATTAGAGATTTGTTTTGATCTTTAACTTGATTGATTGATAAAATGAAAGAGTACAAGAGTATTTATAATTTGGGGTGAGCACGGTCCAAGGACCGGACTGGACCGGCTAAGACCGGACCGGACCGAGGACCGAATTGGTCCAAAACACCGGACCGAGGACCGGACCAAAATGGTCCGGTCCGGTCCTACAAGGCATAATTGTCGGGTTTTTTGTAAGACCGGACCGAAGACCGAATGTAATAAAAAGCATGGACCGAGGACCGGACCAAAATACGTTCGGTCCGGTCTGGTCGGTCTGGTCCGGTTTTACGGTCCGGTCCGGTTGACGGCTCGTTTTGCTCACCCCTATTTATAATAGCTAAAAATGGGCCTATTATGGGCTATTATGACTTTCCTAAACAAATAGTCAAACGCATTGAATACGAAGACATTCCTAGACAATGACTTTCCTAATACGACATAAAGACATTCCTAAACAAATAGTCAAACAAGACAAATATTCAAACATACAAACATTCCTAAACTGAAGGCGTAACATTCCTCACTCATTCAAAACCACCTTGCCCTCAAGGTGTCATCTAAAAAAATCTAGATTCCGGGATCCCATATCCTTCCTTGAATAAACATAAATTCTTTCCAATGGTTCTTCACATAAGGCTGATAAACAACCAAACGAGCTGCGAGCCAGGGTGGTAGCCAAACACCATAAACCTTTGCCAGTTTTCTAATCTTTGTGGTCGCTTCGGACTTAGCCTTCTTAAATTCCTCATCAATTTTTAGAGCACGCTTGGTTTTAAGTTTTTGAAGATCATGAAGCGTCGGGTTTAAATCAAACATCTTCTTCTCCAAATCCTTTGATGTGGTTTCTAAAGCCTCCCTAAAGTTGTTCTTTAACTACAACACCATTGGAAGTTTCTCCACCTGCTTCTCCAACTCATGAACCCGTGTATGAGCTTTTTTGATCTCTTCATTAGCATCTAAGGACCCTTTTGCCTCAAGTGAAGCAACATCACTTTGTAATGATGTAATGGTATCTGTTGTCTCATTAATGGTCTGCTTAGAAACCTGTTGACCTTCAACATTCTTGCCTTCTTCATCTTTAACGTTTTCGATCTCTTAATCATCAGCCTTTTTCACTTCTTGGTTATCTCTCACGTTAGAGTCTTCTTGATCACCAACAGTATTATCGAATGCTTGATTATGTTCATCCTTAAAACAGGCCTCAGTGATAAGGGCTCTGAAGAAGGCTTCTCCCAAAGTTATAGGAGTTGACCTCAACAGTTCCAAAAGTTGTAGGTTCGCGAAGCTTGCTTCCGTTGCATGGGCCAATGAAAAAGATTCATCTAAAGTTTTGGGGTTTAATATTAAGAGCGCACATGAGATATAAAACGCTTTAAGTAACCCTTCATAGATCCCCGTTACTCGATTTATAAGCATCACAAACTTACTCTCATATTCGGCTACCGTACCCATTTGCAAGAGCTTAGATAGGGCGTCTTCCGCGTCCCAATCGCTGCCCGATGCCATGAACAGTAACTAAAAAAAACTGTAAATAAATAATTTTTTTCACTGATGAACAGTATCCGTGAATAGTAATCGATAAATAGTGCTCAATGAACAATTTTATTTTGGAACCTTAAATCGGAAGCCCTCTCAACGAGAGCTCTCAATGAAAGCACCAGTTGATACGACCCTTGTGGATAGTATCGGGATATGGCACTACTTCAAGCGTGTGCGAGCTCCGTCAAAAGAGAGAATAAAAGATTATAGATTTGTTTTGATCTTTAACTTGATTGATTGATAAAATGAAAGAGTACAAGAGTATTTATAATAGCTAAAATGGGCCTATTATGGGCTATTATGACTTTCCTAAACAAATAATCAAACGCATTGAATACGAAGACATTCCTATATAATGACTTTCCTAATACGACATAAAGACATTCCTAAACAAATAGTCAAACAAGACAAATATTCAAACATACAAACATTCCTAAACTGAGGGCGTAACACATTAATTGTTGACGTGTATGTTCGTAAGATTCATTGTTATTATCCAACTGCTTTTACGACACCACAATTATCTAACATATTTTTCTAACATGTAATTAACACAAGTTCTTAATCAAACTTTAAAAAATATCTCATAAACACATGAATTGAATAAATCACATAAACCAAACAAAACAACATATAAACATTTTCAAAAAGTGTTGTTTCCTTTGTACTAGTTTACAAATAACTACAAAGTTAATATAAACTAGGGTTAAATCTGAAGATAGGTAACGAACTTACGAAAAATTTCAGTGTTAGGTAACAAACTTTGAAAACTACCATTATTACATATGAAACTTTCAAATTTAGTTCAATATAGGTAATAACGGTCGAAATTAGGAACGGTTACCGGCTGAAACCGGGTAACCTTCCACGTCACTATTTTTTTGTTTTTTTGTGCCGATTATTAAATAATAACTAACCCCAATCCCCTTTTTATAACCCGACCCAATCAAACACAACCCTAATTGAACTAAATCTACCTAATCGTCATCATCTAATTCTTACCCACATAAGCAATCCCTAATTGTCATCATCTAATTTGTACCCAAATAAAGCTAGAATGAGTAAAGGTATGTCATTGGTTGTTCTTATTTTGGTTTAGCTTATTAGCTTATTTGTATTTAGGTGATTAGCTTATTTTTGTTTAGCTTATTAGCAAACTTAGGGTTTCTTAGTTAGGTTATTTGCTTATTTGCAGACTTAGTGCTGATGGGTTTAGCTTATTTTGTAGACTTAGTGGTTATTGGGTTTAGCTTATTAGCAGAGTTAGGGGTTATTGGGTTAGCTTATTAGCAGACTTAGGGAAAAATGAGGTTAGCTTATTTACAGAGTTAGCAGACTTAAGGCGGCTTTGTTTAGCTTATTTGCATACTTAAGGCTGCTTTGTTTAGCTTATTTGCAGAGTTAGCAGGCTGTGGGCTGCTTGTTTAGCTTATTTGCAGACTTAGGACTACTTTGTTTAGCTTATTTGCATACTTAGGGCTGCTTGTTTAGCTTATTTGCAGACTTAGGGCTGCTTTGTTTAGCTTATTTGTAGACTTAAGGCTACTTTGTTTAGCTTATTTGCAGAGTTAGCAGACTTAGGGCTGCTTGTTTAGCTTATTTGCAGACTTAAGGCTGCTTTATTTAGCTTATTTGCAGACTTAAGGCTGTTTGTTTAGCTTATTTACAGACTTAGGGTTGCTTGTTTAGCTTATTTGCATACTTAAGGCTGATTTGTTTAGTTTATTTGTAGACTTAGGGCTGCTTGTTTAGCTTATTTGCAGACTTATTTTGGTAACTATTATGATTTTTTTTTTGCAGAAATAATTGTGCTTTCAGACAGTTCAGATGACAGCAAGGGGCCATTAATACCAAGGGTGCCTATTGAGGGGCCATTAATACAAGGATTTCTAGACTGGCATGGCTATGACAATATTGAGGACTATCTTTCTGATAACTATTTTCCAAGCACATACAAGGATACCACAGTGCACACTGATGAGGATCCCATTGATGACATCAAATAACGTCACTTTTATAGCATCATTTATCCCATGTAAATAACCCATTTTGTATAATAATTGCAAAAAAATGTTACTTAATCATTTGTATTTGAGAATTGCAGTAATTATGGAGTACTTGGTGAAAGTTAACTAAAAGGCACGCATTCAGAAGCTTTAACAAAGATATTTAAAGATTACTATTTTGACAACCAATACGCCGTATCCATCAAGGAAGATACGGCGTATCTGTGCCTGCACTTTACCAAAGACCACGAAGGAAACAAGATCCAATATGCCTGATGCGGTCGTCGTTAGACTTTTACATGAAGTTTTACAACTCCCTAGGCAGAGCACCTAATCGTTGTAGTAGTAGTATAGGCAAGACTCGGGGGGTTGTTATCGTTCACTCAAGGAATAGGTTAGGTAGGCTTGATCACGGTCTAACAGAATTCTAAGGGTTGAGGGAAGATTCTTTTTGTGTTTTTATATTTTATAAAAGCGGGTAAAATCATATATTGGAGAGATTGGTTGGTTTTAGCTATTAAACTAAATAATAATCTAAACTAATGGTGATAACAATATGATAAAAGATTGTGTTTATTTAATCATGTATTACTCCCTAGTTTGCTTCTCCTAGTGTTGTTGCCTTATCACACTTGTGATGATCTATGTAATTACTTCCTAAGTCATGAATGAATTACACGAACCTTCCGTCTACTTAGTATTCCGCTAGAGCAACACACAAGTAAGGTAGTATGAAGACTATTACAAGGCCCCTAAGGGCATACTAAGTGCATGTGAAATATATTAAGAGTGGATCAACCATAATATGGGACAAGGTAGTATGAAGACTGTTACCCGATGGTATCCTTTCTACACAATCATGTTTCCCTAGACATGTCAACAGCGATACAGATAAAAGCTGGTTTTCTAAAGCCTAACATGCACATCCATCACAAGAAGCAACACCATTAAGATCTACATTCTAGGTTTCATATAATCATAAATAAACACAATAGAAGGTTTAGCCATGCATGTTATAGATAAAGCAAGAACATAGATAAATCAAACAACACATAGACATATTGAATAATTAATTAAACCTTACTTGATTAAAATATGAGTTGGAGGAAGTACAATAGGGTTTTTAGGCCCTAAATTCATCCCTAACAGCTGCTAAACGAACTAGGGTTCGTACCCTATTTTTATTCTAAAGTTACCCACCTAAAACCCTAAATTCGGGTTTGTATTTATAGGAAAATCGCTGTGACGGCGTCGCGTTTTAATCATGACGCCGTCATGAAAGAGAATGTTCTAGATATTGGGTTGGGTGGTGTGCTCTGATGCCGTCGTGGAATCTTGTGACGTCGTCTTGGTCTTCGTTGTGAAGGCGTCATGTTGTATCTGTGACGCTGTCTCCAGCCACTAAGAACATTATCTTGAGAGATGTTGGTGTAGCTCCGTAGTCTTTTCCGTTTCTTCTCCAAATGAGCCTAAGTCACGTGTAATTCTTCCAAATGCCTTCCAAATGCAAAATACCTGAAAAGGAACGATTAAGTACCTATTTTGGGCATAAACATACGATTTAGGGGGTTAAACGACCTCGAAAAAATATATAAAATGGCACCTCATCAAATACCCCTACACTTGGGATTTGCTTGTCCTCAAGCAAATGGGGCTTTTCTACCTAGACAATAGCAATATGAGGGGTCATTTTACCTACTCTTTAAAAGTAATTTAGAACACAACCTTCTAGACTTTGTAATTAACAGCACGGAAAGTATATACTAACACCTCACATAAGTGTTTGGGATTTTCTCTTTCACTCGGGTGTATAATAAATTATAACATAAAGGGGAAATGGAAAATCAACACTCATTACCTGTCATAGCATATAAATTACCATAGGCTTGGTAAAGGATCAAACCTCTACCGCTAGGTGCAAGCATTATTCATTACTATCTAAGAGGTCTTTTAAAAACTTGTGGGGTGTAGGTGTAAGATAACATATAATGGAACGAAAACGGATGGGATACATTTGGATGGCTTTGGGTGAATTTGGAGTGGAATGGTTAGCTAATTATTTACACGAATACACTTTGATTTGGTTGCTAAGCCAAGACTCGGATGAAGATCTACACATCTCTACATCAATCTCTTTCTTTTTCTTTTCCCATTTTTTTAATAACATAATACATCACATGGGGGTTATAACATATATCCCTACACTTGATCTTTTACATGCTCGATATTTACAATCTAACTAATGACCCGATTTGAAGTGGATTAAAATAACATGGAGATCATTTGACAAACATATACGGGTATTGACTTTACTTTTCTTCCCCATTCTTTTGTAAAATAAATACTACCATGAATCCCAATCGTCCCAAAATTGTATTTACAAGGATAAAGACTTACCAACCGTGTACTCAATAATTAACTTGGGTTAAACACAATAATGTACTAAAGGTGAGTACATACAAGGTAGGCTAAGGCATTTTCAGTGTAACAATTGGTTTAAGGGTGACAATGCTCTTCATTAATAATCTAGAATCTACCAGAAAATTATGAGAACTGTGAAAAATGATAGGCTCAGAGGGTTGTACTAGGGGTATCCTGCACTAATGATGAGTGCATGGCAAGGGTGTGGGATAGTTATATGATCGGTGTGACCATCATAACAATTACAGGTTTAAAACATGGGTTAATCCTAATGCCTCTTATCAAGCAAATCCTAATACTTACTATGCGGTCTCAGAATGCATCACAATAACAAGTTCTAGAATTTAATACACTACCGGTACACTCATATGAATTTTACTAACACCAGACATTCCAGAAAATGTGACAAGGCAATGCATACATGGCCGTAACGACGAAATAGACATGCACGCCTTCAGATCAACCTTAACTCGAACTGGGTAAAGATAAAATCATCTTAGGTTACCAGTGATGGGTACCCGAATTCCTAAAGATCTAAGGGTAAACCTCACATTTTTAGGGTGGAATTCTGAGGGTTATTGTGCTAGTCATATAAATTCCTATCCATGAGACGCTATTAATACTCGGTTTTCGTCGGTATGTGTCATAAAAAAATTTAAATTTGGGTAAAAATCACCTTTTATGCTATGTTTCGATATATTACCCATCATTTTAAGGACAAAGCAAATGGCAAATGAAAGAATAGTTTCTAAGGCTTATTTTCCCCCTACACTTAAGTTGAACATTGTCTCCAATGTTCTATAGAAGTACCCGTGAAAATGAATAAAGGGAAAAGAAAACAAGGAAAAGAAACTAGTACTCCCCTGGTTTGCTCAATAATGGAGAAGAAACATGCGATAACTGGTTAAATCGTCCTCCGAGAATCATCCAACGAAACTTCCTAAGAACTTCCAAGCTTCTTCTCATCAAATATAACATGTAATCAAAGACAAAGACAACTATACCAAGCATAAAATGTGCGATTTACAAATATACAATATGAATTTAGGGTTGACTCGATAAAGCAGTAAAGATAGGATGAGATAATTGTTAAACTCATTAGGTATTGCAGGTTTATAATTGAAGAATACATATATTAAATGTTATGCAAGTTTTATTTTTAAAAATAATTAAAAACTTAAAGTTTTCTAGACCTGGGCGTTTGACGCCGTCAGGGTTTTTGTGACCCCGTCACAGGTATCGTGGTGACGGCGTCGCGTGTTAGTCGTGACGTCGTCTCCACAGTCTGTGAAAACAAAATTTTTGTTTTTGATGAAAAAATTTATGCACTTGATTCCATAAGTTAATTCCTGTACAAATGGTTGCATAAAACCTGAGATTTAACAATTCAATCATATGACTCAAAACTGACGCGAATTAATCTAAATAATTCATTTAACATGTTTGAATTTGGCTTAAAAGCCGAATAAATTCCCCTACACTTATTATTTGCAAAATACCTTTGATTGAAATTAAGACGAGGTTAAAGATAATACAAAGCAGGATTACAGGATAGTTCAAACATAAATAAAAAACTATGAAGAATTAAAACACACATGACACTCCTAATTTGCGGGAAACGTAAATTGGGTTGCCTCCCAAGAAGCGCTTTTCTTTATTAACGAGTCTTGTAGCTAGACTCGAAGTGACACGTCTTTACGTCGTTTCGTGAATGCTCACATGTCCATGAAGGAGCCATTCCTTCATGCTTTCATTCACTTGGTATTCTGGACCTAGGTTTAAGCAGTTTTTGTACGTAAACTTATTCTTTTCATGAGGGTGCCTAAGTCCGTTCATCAAAGCGTTTTGGCTAAGTTCTAACAGTGGTGGGACCTTACTCCATAAAAAGTTCTTTAGCCTAGGTATTGTACGCGACATCCTATATGTGTATGTGTCGAAGATCTTAGTGAACGAGACCAATCCCTTAGGGTCATACTTGAGCTTAGTGATTTTTCTAAAGGGTCTGCCCATCAAGACTTCAGCCATGTTGCTCATAATAAATTCCCCTATGTCTTCTAACATAACAAAATCCGTAATGTAGGTAAAACTTCCCACAAACACGTAGACATCCCTAACAATGGCAACTAGGTTCCTTCCCGCCCCATCTAGTCCATCTACCATTATTGTATTATAGGCTTTACGCGAGATAATATTCATTGGTAGAAAAGGGTCGAGATAGGCAGTGAACTTCCTGAAGCCTATCATACATTCAAATGCTAGGTCATCCCCATCAGTACTGTAGATTATTCTTTCCCGGCATAGTGTTCCTACGTTTTCATACTCACTTAACTCGTTAAGAACTTCCTCATCATCCGAGTCATTATCTGAGTAAGGAAGGGGAGAGACAATAGGTGTGTCTACCGCCTCATCATTGAACTCAAGGTTATTAATATTGGTCTCGCCAGGTTGATTGGTGAAGTTGTTAAGAAATTGTTCAATACTCTCTAGGCGAGAGTCAACGAATGACAAAATCACATGTAGCTCATGGAGCTCTTGGTTAATTCGTGCGCGTAGCGCAGCTGGTAGGACAAGACGATTGCTGGTAGGTGGATTCGCGTACTCCATGATGAAGAGTAGAATAGTCAATGGGAATTACGAACAAATACACAAAGAAGAGATAGACTACAAGAAAGTTGATATGTGGAAATTAAATTCTCACTTGAAAGGATTCAAGCAAGTAGAACTAAGCTAAACTATGATCAAAGCCTAACTATTCCCCAGGCGGGGCACCAAAAACTTGATGCGGTCGTCGTTAGACTTCTACACAAAGGTTTACAACTCCTTAGGCAAAGCACCTAATCGTTGTAGTAGTAGTATAGGCAAGACTCGGGGGGTTGTTATCGTTCACTCGAGGAATTGGTTGGGAAGGCTTAATCACGGTCTAACAGAATTCTAAGGGTTGAGGGAAGATTCTTTTTGAGTTTTTATATTTTATGAAAGCAGGTAAATTCATATATTGGAGAGGTTGGTTGGTTTTAGCTATTAAACTAAATAATAATCTAAACTAATGGTGATAACAATATGATAAAAGATTGTGTTTATTTAGTCATGTATTACTCCCTAGATTGCTTCTCCCAGTGTTGTTGCCTTGTCACACTTGTGATGATCTATGTAATTATTTCTTAAGTCATGAACGAATTACACGAACCCGCCGTCTACTTAGTATTTTGCTAGAGCAAAGCACAAGTAAGGTAGTATGAAGAGTATTACAAGGCCCCTAAGGTTATACTAAGTGCGTGTGAAATATATTAAGAGTGGATCAACCATATTATGTGACAAGGTAGTATGAAGACTGTTACCCGATGGTATCCTTTCTACACAATCATGTTTCCCTAGACATATCAACAGCGATACAGACAAAAGCTGGTTTTTAAAGCCTAACATGCACATCCATCACAAGAAGAAACACTACTAAGATTTACATTCTAGGTTTCATACAATCATAAATAAACACAATAGAAGGTTTAGCCAAGCATGTTATAGATAAAGCAAGAACATAGATAAATCAAACAACACATAGACATATTGAATGATTAATTAAACCTTACTTGATTAAAACATGAGTTGGAGGAAGTACAATAGGGTTTTTAGGCCCTAAATTCGTCCCTAACAGCTGCTAAACAAACTAGGGTTCGTACCCTCTTTTTATTCTAAAGTTACCCACCTAAAACCCTAAATTCGGGTTTGTATTTATAGGAAAATCGCTGTGACGGCATCACATTTTAATCGTGACGCCGTCATGAAAGAGAATATTCTAGATATTGGGTTGGGTCGTGTGCTCTGATGCTGTCGTGGAATCTTGTGACGCTGTCTTGGTCTTCGTTGTGACGGCGTCACGTTGTATCTGTGATACCGTCTCCAGCCACTAAGAACATTATCTTGAGAGATGTTGGTGTAGGTCCGTAGTCTTGTCTGTTTCTTCTCCAAATGAGCCCAAGTCACGTGTAATTCTTCCAAATGCCTTCCAAATGCTAAATACCTGAAAAGGAACGATTAAAGGCATATTTTGGGCATAAACACATGATTTAGGAGGTTAAACGACCCCGAAAAAGTGTATAAAATAACACCTCATTAACGCCGTATCCAGGAAGACCAATACGCCGTATTAAAGTCATATGGAAATAAAATATTCTGAAAGATATCAAACGTGGTCCCTACTCCAAGAAATCCTTAATACGTCATATCGACCTTTTTCAAAACCCTCTAAATAGAAAACTCAAAAACAAGTTTTAGGGGTGGTAAATCATATTCTCGATACCTAAACCACAAAAGTTGATTTTCAAAGGAGAAAAGGAGCAGAAGAGGTCGAGCAACGTAATCAATTCTATAGGAGACAACGTGTAATTTCTTGTACTCTTGTAATTGTTTAGTTTTTGGTATCATTCGTTAACTCAGTTAGTTTACCTTGGCTAAATCATTACTTTTGTATTAATTATGACGTTTGAAGGCTAATTCCTTTGGGTATTAGCCATTATTATGAATATCTGAATGTTTAGTTTGTTTATCTCGATTTCTTAATTTATCGTTGATTGCTTGTTTATGTTTATCATCATACTTGTTTACGTGCTTAAGAATGCGACCTATCATTCAACTAGGTCTAGTCCTACATATTTAATCCGCTACAACTTCGGTGTTGTTCGGGCGTAGGCTAAGAGTCTGAGATAGCTCTCCATATTGCAATTTATATATCTAGAATCATAGGATCACAAATATTGACCTATCCTTGCCTTTAGTTTAGTGATCTTATTTGAGCCATAAGGTGACCTTGGTATCAACGAGTACGTTCTTATTCCATTGGTAAGGACTCGGACAGTGGAGTACTAGTATATAAAGAGCCGTTAAGCAGTTAGTGGGTAAAGTCTCCATGAGCTAGGGTTTAACAAGATCACCATTGCTTTAATCCCTAAGATAGATTATAATCAAGCAAATAAGGATGCTTTATATGGATGCGTTTAATTGTGACATAATTCTACGTGTCTAGGTTTAAGGAAGAAGTACCGCCTTAATCTTAAGAATGATATGCCGCCTCAAGATAAGTAATCATTGCACTAAATAAACAAACCAACGTTCTGATTGGATTAATAATGGTTAATACAGTTTTCTTATATTTTGCTAGACCGCTCTATTATCTTCTATTAATTTTCTTGCTTGTGTTTTAGTGTCTTAAGTTGATTTTAGTCACCACAAAACATGTGCCAGTCTCTCAGGCTGAAAACCCCCTTATCTGATATATTTAGGATTAACATAGGTTTATCATAGGTTTAGCATAGATTAGACTAACTTAGATTAGAAAACCAAAGTATTAATAAATTGAAAGTGTTTCTCGCTCTTAGTGATCGGCACCCTACTTACCACGAAACTCTCATCGACCGGTACACTACCCGTTAAAGTGTTGTTTTTGGTTAAGTCGGCAAAATATAAATTTAAAACTTGAATCATAATTTACAACCACATAACGACACAATCACCCATTCATGAATCTTACTCTCCAAAGTCTAAAGCTAAATATGTACCAGTTTACAGAAACACAATCTAAAAGTCAAAAGCCCTATTGCAATCACAGGATGTGTGCTTGGACTAGCAAATGTTGACACATGGAATGATATTTTGAAGAAATTTGGTGTGAGGAAAGTTAAAAGTTATGCAGCCAAGGCAAAGTGGAAAAGAAAAGTGTGATATGGAAGCTGATCATGATGTTGTTAAAGCTGACAGTATTTTGGGTAGTCTGACATGGTAGTTTGACATGTATTGGATGTTAGCTTTCTTTGTGTTTTGTTTAGGAATAAAACTTTATGCTAATGTAGGATTCTGGATGTTAACTTATGAAATTTCTAATTTTAGATGTATTTGTGTTATGTTTTCAGCATGTCTTTATTTGTTTTTCTGTT
This sequence comes from Tanacetum coccineum, assembly GCA_026074375.1. Classification (NCBI taxonomy): domain Eukaryota; kingdom Viridiplantae; phylum Streptophyta; class Magnoliopsida; order Asterales; family Asteraceae; genus Tanacetum; species Tanacetum coccineum. The sequence continues at coordinate 38,324 of BQNB010024690.1, forward strand.
AGGAAAAATAATATAGTGGTGGCTAATATTGCCTAATGTGAGAAATGATAAAAGTTTGTTCTCGTTGTTTACGTGGCACTCAAAACGGTCACATTACCTATTTTAACAAGTCATAACAAGTTTCATATGTAATAATGGTAATTTTCAAAGTTCGTTACCTAACACTGGAATTTTTTGTAAGTTCGTTACCTATCTTCAGACTTAACCCTATAAACTAGCTCATACTTAAGTAATGTAATAAAAAGAGTTTTGTTAAATGTAAAAGACTTTAAAATAAAGAACACAAAACTTTTTCAACGTCTAATCCTTATTTGATATTTATAAAAGAATTATACCCAGTGGTTTGCGGAACAACAACTGAGATTGAATGACAATGTAAAGTATGGTGATCTCCTCACTAATAATTTTAAGCAAACCAAAGTATTTGGAGGAGTATAGTGTTTGTCAATGTTTAAACATTTAGTGCACAAACTAAATGTTTAAACATTTAGTTATAGTGTTAGGATGGGTGAAACCTATGTGGGTGATAAGTGTGTGTCCCCAAGTTGATTGGATAAGTATATTTATACATTTGTCTCTATTACATATGTCTATTCTAGGTAAGGGACAACACACTTTCTAAAGGTCACTGATGACACTGACATTGTTCTTATATCCTAATCAGGATAGTTTGACTTTAGGAGATAAGTATTTGTCCTTATCCCTTCAAATTTATCATGTCTATTCTTTAGTCTCTAAGTCTTTAGGTTCTTCGAATGTTGAGGAGATCGTATGGGGTTCAATGAGCTTATTGCCATAACTCACTGAATCCATCACCTTCTTCTTTAGTTTAGGGACGTCATTCACTGAGTACCACCTCACTGAATGGTTGAGTCTTTCTTCATAGACTTAGATTGAACACTTGAAGTTAACTCACTGAATGACTATTCATTCAGTGACCTCGGTAACATTTAAAGGTTATCTAACACTTAAGATAATTTCTATTCAAATCTTAATATAAAGATCATTGCTAAATTGGCCCAACAATCTCTCCCTAAATGGATATACATATAGCCTAAGTGTTTTTCAGTGTAAGTGAGTAAATACAACTTGTTCTTCTTACATTAAATATAGAAAGCAAGTAAATGATACTGATAACTTAAAATACTTCATTTATATTAAGATTACAAAGACATGCCAATCTATTACAAAACATTCAAAATAAAGATAAAGTGTTTAGACATCAATGAACCCAATGTTTTCCATCTTGACTATTTTAGTTAGAAGTTTATCTTTGTCAGGGCATTCATCAATCATTCTATTCATCAGAACCATAAACCTCTAATTCTCTGTTGTCTTGACATTTGAAGCCATTATCTTGTATCTAAGCAATGTCTTAGTCTCCACCTTCTGAATGTTACTTACTATCTGAAAGCCTTCATCTCCAAATGCATCAATAAAGAATAACCCATGCAGTCTTCTTAATTACAAGGTTCTTTACAAACTTGGCACCTTTAGGTAGTAATCTGTTGCAGTGTAGGCCAGCAATATAAGTTTCACACTCTAACTCAGTTGCTTTCCTTTTTCTTCTTAGTATAGAAGGGTCTTGTTCAGGTAAGGGAAGGGTTGTATTAAGGTTCAGATCCTTTGGAATCTCCTTTAGTCTTTCATACTTTTTACTCAGTGAGTTCATCATGTCACTCACACATTGATTTGACTTCTTTAAAAGGATGACATTTAATTCATCCTATTCACTTGGGCCAAAGCCATTGGACTTGAAGTTTTTGAGGACTTCAAAGTTTCTTGGATCATTATTTCTGTATACTGTTACAGTTATTGGTTTTGTTTTGGATGAATGTAGATGTCAGTGATTTTCTTTAGTTTCTTTCTGCTTGTGATGGTCCAAACATAGTTATCAAACCTCTTTTTCCTTAACTCATCTTTCTTTTTGGGTTTTCATTGTGAGCTCTGGAAAGTATTTGAAGATGTGATTCCTGATGTTTGAGAAATTATTTGCTCATTTGAACCCCAGCTTCATTTACCACTTCAACAACAACCTTCATTATTTCAGGCTTGCTCAATTCAACATCTCTAGCATCCTTTTCTAATTGCTCCTTCTTGTCAAGGTAAGCTTGAAGTTATTCATGAGTGATCTAAACCGTTTCCCCATTAATCTCATAGTCAATTATTACTGAAGCATTAGGGCCTAGCGAACTTTTCTGGATGCCCTTACCAACTTTAGAGGAGAATGGTCAGACTCTGTAGCAATGCCCTTTCCTTTATCAACTTTTAGAGTGATGGGTAAAGATCCACTTGCTTCGATAACAAGAGTAACTTTAGTAGGAGTGATTTTTATCATTGGTGGGATGACTTCAGTTGTGATTAGGGTTGTTGTGGGGATGATAGTCTGAATAAGAGCCGCCAAAATGACTTGAGGTTCTTGTTTCCCCACCTTAGCTTCTTTAGGTTCCTCAGGTTGAGCTTCTTCAGTGACCATTTCGACTTGTTCCCCCTTGAGTTGAGAGAGAATTTCCTTTCCTACCATAATCTGACTCCCGATGATGGTTCATTACTTGGAACAAAGGGTCGTCAGAAACGATGTGTGCGTAATTCTCCCTCCTCCCCCAAAAGTTGCATTAGCGTCAATGATTACAAGTGTTGGCATCTATGCACAACCTGAGAGGGTAGAGAATGATGGTCTTTTAAATGCACAAAATATCTCAATGACCATTGCCTTGATATCAACAGTATCAGTTTTAAGTAGGGCAAGGTTAGACTGAATGATTTCCTGAGTGTTTTCAATCTTTGTCAACCTGGGAACAACATTTCATACCATTGATCGAGAGGACTCAGCCCGGGTAGCAAGATGATCATTCTAAGCATTGAGAGTAGTTTGAAGAGCTTCTCGGAATGTCAGAGTCCTTTAGCAAATCGATAAGCTTAGTCAGGTTGGTAGAGTTCTTGATATAAACCTCTAAGGCCTTGAGCAATCGTGCATTAAGTGCATGATCCTCTTTGATAACCTCCTGACCAGTGTTGAGATTTGTAAGGATTGAGTCGATTCCTTTAAGATGAAGAGTTTTGAAAGCTGTCAATATTTTCTCATAGTTCCTTAAATCGGCATCATTATTTGCATGTGTCCTGTAGGCTTCATCATGAAATTCCTCAATCTCAGCCCTCAAGTCAGCATAAGATGCAATAGCCTCCTTGTGTTTTTCCCAGTTATCCTATGCTATCGAGCATAGAGGAACTCAAAGAATTGTTATAGATTCTTTAACAAGACCCTTTTAATATTAGGCACAAAGTTATCATAAATCCTGAATGTCAAAGAGTCTGATGATAAAGCTGAGTCATATGGTTTTGGTGATGGTTCAGACTTCTTTAATTTATTGTTATTCTTAGATGATTTAGGTTGTGATAGATTAGGTGTTGGTGATTGGTGTTCAGTGAAGAGAGGTTCCATAGAGGGAGTTGCTTTCGATTATGATTGTCTAGGATGAGATGTTTCAAGAGGTGGGGAATGATGTGCATCAGAAAGAGTGACCTTGTCAGTAGATGGAAATTGGGATGGTTCTTCAAGAGCATGTGCATTTCGTCTCCAGCTTCAAAGACTTCTTCATCACTAAAATCTTTAAGGTCATCCTCTGAGTCTTCCATGAGTGCTTCAAAATATCCAAGTGACTGAATAGCAGGGATGGTATCTAACTCCTCTTCAGAAGAAGTCTTGTCTTTGTTGTAGTCAGGGTCTAGCAGCTCAAATAGAGTAGATTGGGTTCTATTCTCCTGGTACTTAGTGTTAGCCCATGATTGATTAGTAACCAATGTGGAGGGAAATCCGATATTAGTAAGTTGTATGTTTCTCCATGAGTCTTTGGGATTAGTGAGGGTTCCCTTAGGCAAAAGCTATGATGTGTGAATGCCTTCATCAGGATTTGTGGCAAGCAATCCCGTATCAGTGAGGTGTATGTTTCTCTCTAAATCTTGGGGATCAGTGGTTATACCCTCAGGCAAAGAATTAGACTGGTGAATGCCATCTTTGGGTATGGAGGGAAATACCATATCAGCGAGTTGATTAAGTGTCCCTGAGTCTTGAGGATCAATGTTTGTTCCATCAGGAAAAAGTTATGATTTATGAATTCCCTCATTGAGAGGTAAATTATGCAATCCCGTAACAACAAGTTGTACTATGCTCTATGTATCTTGAAGATCATGTACGTAGCATGTGGACACTGATTGTGATGTATTAGTACCCTCTAATGGCTCTTTCTCTTTGGTTAGTTGCAACTTGGTCTGTATTAGGGCAGACTTTGTCTTGGTCTTTTTCATCCTCTTAGTTGCCTTAGGGGTTACACCCAAAGCCTCAGGGCCCTGCGACTTGGGTTTGGGTCTGGTCACAGCCTGAGACTTCTTTTTCTTTCCCACTTTTTCAAGTAGGAAGTGGGAGACACTGAAGATGCATGCATGATGACACCGAGCATATAAGTCGTCATTCAACGGGTTTGACTTCAGAGGGGTTTTAATGGAACTTCATCTTACTCAAGACCGAGGGAGTAGATCCGAGTGTTATGTCCTGAGTATAATTGCTATTCAGTAACCTTTCAAGCTCTCATGATATAAACCTATGATAAGCAACATACTTCTTCCTATGCGTATCAGTGGGCCTGGTTACTATATCATTGAATATGATCTCTCTTATGTCAATCTTCATCTTGGTAAGGAGATTGAATGTTATCATCTGTTGACTGGAATTTAATTAACCAATAGAGGATTTTTTTTCCACCGAGGACCATGTCATCAGGAGCCTCTAAACCATAGGAAACTAGGTTTTGAGTAAAGGGGTCTTATTGACTAAAACACTTGGTGTTTCAGCCTTATTCTTATCATTATGAAGGCCCAACTTTATAAGTTCAGCCTTTACATCGTCAGTTTGAGGCATATCAACATATTTTCCATCATTATGATCAAGCCTAGTGGTTTGACAAAAGTTCTTGTCAAAATATAATGGTGTCTTACCATTCTTCACTGCGAACCTGATGTTAGACTCTTTTAGGGGTCTTGGGCCAAAGTCTTCAGAGGGTGGTTTTGTAAGATCAACCACAATAGTATTCCAAAACTCTCTAAGATAGTTTTGGTATATCACTGGTGGTGTTTTAAGAAAAAAATTAGCCAAAAAAACAGGTATTTGCAAAGGTCTTTCTAGGCTGGGACATTTTAAGGATAGTTTAAATTGCCAACAAAGTTGTTATAAGGGAATTGGACGGCCTCGATGGTTAGGCTTGCTTCAACCCGTAGTGCATACATAATTGGTTCTGAAGATGCCATTTTTTTAATGAAAAAGTATGATAAGATCTTTAAAAAAATTGGGCAGAAAAGTATGAACACACAAAGATAGAACTTGTGAGAGAGAAATTGTCAAGAGTTTGCTTAGCTTAAAAGAGATACGTGTGTGTGTTTTTTTTTGTGAATGGGTATTTATAGGTGTGGATCTCAAATGATTTTGATATCAAAAACTTTTTGAAAATGGTGTGGAAATGTGATTGATATCCGCATTAAATGTTACACCTATCACACGGCACTATCCTGAATTTTACAGCAACTGTATAGCCGTTATATGTCATGCACTTTTGTAGAGTGACGTGGTGTGATGATTTTGGAGGAAAGTGAAAGGATGTTTTGGGAAGGGATTTTGTTTGTGAGAGTGCACATTAAATGAATAGTGTGATACTTGGGAAGTGGGACCGTGACTGTTGGATGACAGTTAGATAATGAATAGTTGTTCCTTATTTGATGTGTTCAGTCGCCAACCTGGGACCTTAAGTAACTAAATACTTAGATCATTTAGTTCCTCATTTAATATGTTCCTTATATTCATGTGATCATGATATGTTATCAGTGAGGGTTATTCAGGGTATGTTTTATTTACGCTACACTAAACATTATTAGTCAGGAACCTGACTAATCAATGTTCAACAAACCTAATTCAACTTTCATTATGATGAAAGTGGGTTCATCCAAAGGTTTTGTGAAGATATCGGCTAACTAATATTCAGTGGGGATGAAGTGTAATTCAATGTCACCTTTGATGATATGATCTATGATATCTCATATCAATGTGTTTTGTTCTAGAATGAAGAACATGGTTGTTGGCTATAGCAATAGCACTAGTGTTGGCACAAAATATGGGCACCATCTTGTACTGAATGTCAGTCACTGAGTTGACTTTCCATCTAGAGTATGTTTGCACAACACCCAGCAACATCAATATATTCAGGCTCAACATAAGACATAGCCACTAACTGCTGTTTCTTTGCACTTCAACATTGATGTGCTGTCGTATAGGGTTAATTATTTGATTATTAAGTTTTACATTTACATTTAGCCGACAAACATAAAACAACACTTTAACGAGCAGTGTACCCGGTCAAGATGGAGTTTCGCGGTAAGTAGGGTGTCGAACACTAAGAGTAGAACATTAATCCTATATTCTATCAGTATTTTAATTAGTCTATTTACTGGTTAAACCTATGCTATATACGTTGTCTAATGATATGCGGGTTTTTAGCCTGAGAGACTGGCACAGGTTTGGTGGAAACAAATATCAATTCAATAGACAATAAACACAAAAGAAGAAAATTAGAAGATAGAAAAGCGGTACAAGCCAAATGATAGAAAACTATATTAGCCATATTAAATCCAGTTCAATGTTGGTTTGTTTGTTTTAGTGCAATGATTTACTTATCTCGAAGCGGCATATCATTCTTAAGACTTAGGCGGGACATCATCCTAAGACCTAGACACGATTAATCCTGTCATAATTAACGCATCCGCATAAAGCATCCTTTAGTTTAATTATAATCTATCTTAGGGAATCAAAGCAGTGGTGATCCTGTTAAAACCCTAGCCCAATAGGACTTTACCCACTTATTGTTTGATGGTGTTTTATATACTGGTAGTCTACTATTCCAATCTTTATCAGTCAATTAAGAGCATGATTGCTGAAATATAAACGGGTCACCTACCGGTCTAACTAAGCTCATAATTTGAAGACAAAGACAAAACGTTATTTGTGATCCTATTGGTCCAGTAATATTAAACACGATATGGAGAGCTATCCCGATATCTAGATTACTTGGTCCATATCACTAGATCCAGTTGAATGATAGGTCGCATATTCAAACACATAAACAAGTATGAGGTGATAAACATAATTAAACAATCAACGATAAATTAAGAAATCAATTTTAAAACAAACCAAACATTAAACTTTCATTAAGATGGCTAATACCCGAGGGTATTAGCCCACAACCATTGTAATTATACAAGCGTAATCAAACAATGAAAATCGAATGATTAAGAGAGTAAAAATTACACGATGTCTTTTATGGATTCGTGATCAATGCTTGACCTTGGTGGCTGATCTTCTCTTCTAAAATTCGTCTTTAATGAGTATGGTATAAAGAATATGATATTGCACACTGAAAACTCGTTTTTGAGTCTTCTATTTATAGTGTCTGAAAAAGACTCGATACGCCGTATCTGGCAAGGTCGATACGGCGTATTGGGCTGGATTCCTTGGAGTGCGCGCTACGTTCTCAATCAATCAGTGATATCATTCCCAATTTACTTTATTTACTGTATCTTCGAATAGTTATCTTCATGGATACGGCGTATGTAGACAGATCGAATATTAATCCTTCAATGGATACGGCAGAATGTATACATATAGGATACGCCGTATTGGGAATTAAGTCAAACGCGTTTTCTTTGTGAATTCCTTGGCGCAGATACGCCTTATCTCCTTTGTTGTTAATACTGGCTATTTGTTCAGCGAAACTTAGTATCTTTATAAATATCTTTGTTTTAGCTCCAAATTATGCGCCTTTTAGCTTGTCTTCACAAAACACTCCTGAATTACTGCATTTATCAACTTTAAAGCAATTAAGTACCAAATAATGCAATAATTATATAAAAGTGGGTAAAACAGATGGGATAAATGATATAATAAAGTGACGTTATTTGATGTCATCTAATATCCCCCACTTGAATCCTACTTGTCCTCAAGTAGACTTTATAAAAAGTTTCAGTTTATGAAAATGTGTCCCAACCGAAGTTGAGGATTTTCCGTTTAAGCATCGTTTTGTCCTAATCACCTATACATAACCAAGCTTCTCACGAAATATGGAAATGAAAACACTCAGATCACTTGACTAATCTAGGGTGTAACATTTGATTGGTACGCTTAATTGCTCGGTCGTGATTATCTTCGTATCATAGGCTTGGAAAGGATACACATCTCCACCGCTAAAGCTAAGGAGAAACAAGTCAAAAGATAAATTGGGTTAAGAAGGCTTAGGGTTGATGATTCGATAGTCTTTCACCATAAGTACCACACCAACAAGGCAGTTGTATCTTACATACACATCCGTAACGACGGAATAGACATATACAATCCGAACACATCCCTGTTCGTGTTTAACCAGCGGTTAGGATGAAGAACGATATAGGGTAGGGAGCTTCTAACTTTCACGGAAAGTCGTCATCCAACAAGACAGCTGAGACATGCATACATGGCCGTAACGACAGAATAGACATGCATGCTCGAACAAGTCCTCGTTCGAGTAGATATTAAGGTTAGTTGCTAGGAAAGGGAAGTAAAATGGGTGTTAAGTAAAATTCACAAAACAAATAGATTAAGCCAACAAATAAGGTACGGTTGCTAGTAACTTTCCCCCGACCGTTCCATGACAAAGACTCGAACATATAGACAGAAGCCTCGATCACAGAAATGACAAAGACAACCTAAGTTGGCATTCCTATAATGGTCAACTTCCCTTACATCCTGCTCTTTACATACTTTTACATAAGTGGTGATATCGGCCACTTTTTACAAGACTTTACATCATTGATTTTTGTAACGTATCAATGAATAATCGATCCTTCCAAGTGATTTCTTTAGTATAAACTTCTTTTGAACCGACTATTTTTCTTCCTTCTCATTTTTTTCTTTTCATTTTCATCTTTTTTTCAACAATACATCATAAATCTTGGTTTAATTCCACCGTCTTCACTATCATAATTCGTCCGAATAATCTTTTCCTTGTAACACTTCTTCTTCGGACATGATTCATAATCGCGAAAGTAGCGAAACTTACGAGCTACATACTTTTCCTATTGCATTGTGCAATTTCCCGACCATTACAGAGATAGAAAAATTTCACTTTGACATAAGAAATACAAAACATTACACGAAAGCAACTAGCAACATTGATAAAAATAGGCTTAATCTACATGGTAGGCTAAGGTCAAAGGTGTAACGAAGCATATAATATGGTGTACAAAAAGAAAGGAATGGCTCAATAGGTTATTCTAGGTGATTTTACTCTAGAAATGAGAGTAATCAAGGGTTACATGGGAGTTAACTAACCAGTTTGGTTAGTTATTTTTACGACATGTAGGCTATTTGGTTTAATCCTAGAAATTTATCAGTTGAACATGTTCATCCATCTAAATCCATAGTACTAATCATTGCGGTCTCGAGTGATATATCAGGCCAAGTTCTAAAGTCCACTACATCATCGGCACTCTTATAATTTTGTGAAAATTTTAAGTAAACAATTAAAAACGGGATAGGCTAAATTCTCATAATATGTATCAAGGGTTATAGTGCGCTAGGTAATCTAACTAGTGATTTTTACAAAAGTCATGCTAAAAAAAATAAAGTTGGCCTATTTGTAAGCACTTTTAAGCTCGTAGCATGTTATTTTGTAAAAAAGAAGACAAGTACGTTCTAATTCTCCATCCTCCCACTTAAATTATACAACGTCTTCATTGTATTGATAAAAAAATTAAATAATAAGGGAAATAGAATTAAAACGGAAAACTCCCTGGTGTTTTGCTTGTGATAATTCTCCAAGATAATTTCTTGAGCAAAAAGTATGTTGACTAGGGATTCATCATGCCCGGATAAGTTCAACGCATATCCTTTTCAGAATATACCATATCATAGTTTCAGTAAGGTCCTGCATAAAAGATTAGAAGACAAGTGCAATTTCTATCTCGCTACAAAGGTACAAGAAAACAATTAAACACACAACTGTACAGGGACCAATACGCCGTATCCTAAACTTTAGAATACGCCGTCTTGTTCCTGTAAAAACAATTAAATACTGGAGATTAAATATTAAGTTTTTAAAACTGATAACGTCCAGACATCTCTATACGCCATATCCAGAGGGGTTCGATACGCCGTATAGAGTGTCTGGGAAGACAGACTCGTGCGACAAACAATTAAAATGCGACAAACAATTAAAATGACCGGGTTGTCTCTCGGGAAGCACTTTTGTTTCAGCTGGTCTTTAAGTTTAAACTTTTTCCTCTTTTTATTCATCTTTAATTCGCTCACACCCATCTTCGTATGCGAACTTCCTCATAATCATTTGGCATGATGCGTACTTCTTGCAAAATTTCATGCCAAGGACAACGTATTTTGTTATATCATCACTATCAATGATGGTAAAACTTGTAAAAATAGAAAAACTTTTGATGAAAACAGGTATATCGATCAAAGCTTCGGCATGACTCTTCCTTTCATCCTTGTCCTTAATTATGGAATAATAAAAGCTTTTAGACATTACGTTAATGGGCAAGGAAAGGAGGAGGTCAGCGTTAATATACTTATACATGATTTCACAAGAAAAATTCATTTTATAAGAGTCGGTTTTAACAAAAGTTGGCTCAAAAACATCTCGATTCGTTTTAGGTTATAGAGGTTTGTCCAAATCATTTAATTCTATGTAATTACCATAAGTTGGGTCGAATGGTTCATCACCCTCTCCTATAAGCTCTATTTTTGAATCAAGACTTTTTATCACAAAGACCCTTTTTATTATAATAGTGGCGGGCTTAAACTTTTAAAAACATGTTTTTCTTCCCCGACCCTTAAAGTAATATTCCTTTTGAAGACATCAATCTTGGAATGGGCAGTTGACAAGAATGGTCGTCCGAGGATTAAAGGGACATCGTTATCCTCGGGTATGTCCAAGATGATACAGTCTATAGGGAAGATAAATTTGCCTATCCTTACTAGCACATTTTCAAAGAATTATCTAGGTCACCTGTTTAGTCAACACGATAAATAAACCATTAGAGCAATAGAGACCATGAACTAGTTATCCTGCCCTATGGTATATAGACACAGACTTAGCTCTCGCTCTCACTCGCGTCGCTGTGTTCCTATGATTCTAGATGTATAAAATTAACTATATGGAAGAGTTACCTCGGACTCCTAAATTCTTGTTCTGTATCACTAGATCCTAGTTGAGAGATAGTCATATACAAAGCGCGTAAACTTGTACTGAATTGATAATAAAAAAGCATGCAACGATAAATCGAAGATATCATGATAAACAACTACCAAACATTTAGATCTTCAAATAATGGTAATACCCCGAAGGTATTAGCCTTCAACGTTTCATATATAAATACAACAGCAAATTATTTAGCAAGGTTAACTAAACAGAGTTAAGGAATGATTACCAAAAACTGACGATTACTAAAGTATATGGATTACACGATATCTCCTATGGAATTGATAATGTTGCTCGACCTCTTCTGCTCTTTTTTTCCTCTAAAAATCAAATTTTTTGGTTTAGGTATCGAGAATATGATTTAGCACACACTTAAAATCTCGTTTTTGAGTTTATATTTTTAAGGTCTGGAAGCGGTTCGATTACGGTGTATCCAAGGATTGGATACGGCGTATTGGGGATTTCTTGGAGTAGGGACCACGCTTGATATCTTCCAGAATATAAACATACTATATCTTCAATACGGCGTATTGACTTCTTCTGGATACGGCGTATTGAGCTTCATTCCTTTGTGGTCTTTGGTGAGTACAGGCACGGATACGCCGTATCTTCCTTGATGGATACGGCGTATTGGTCTTCAGAATAGTAATCTTCAAAATATCTTCATTTAAGCTCCAAAATGCGCGCCTTTTGCTAACTTTCACCAATTACTCCATAATTACTGTAATCTTTAAATATTAAATTGGTTAAGTAACAATTCTCTTTGAAATAATAAACAAAATAGGTTATATACATGGGATAAATGATGCTATAAAATAGACGTTATTTGATGTCATCAATATCCCCCCACTTGAATCCTACTTGTTCTCAAGTAGCCTTTAGAAGTTTATAAAAAATGTATCCTTAAGGATATTTTCCACTTTGACAGCATTATTTGATCTATCACAAGTACACAACAAACAGCCTCACGAAATAGAGATGAAAAACACTCAAATTCACTCAAAATTAATCTATGTGGTGAAATGTAACTAATTCGCTCAATTTGCTTGGTTCATGACGAGTATTCTATCATAGCTTGGCAAGGATAACACATCATACCACTAATCCAAGGAGTAACAATAGTTTATAAAGGTAAAAATGGTTTTTTGTATAGGAAAGGCTTCGGTTGATCATTCTACCAATCTTTCCACAGAAGTACCACTCAACAAGGCAGCTAAAGCACACATACATGGCCCTAAGACGGAAATAGACATGTCGTGTTCGTCACTTCCTCATTCGAATTTAACCAACAGATAAGATCGATGAATGATATGTAGGGTAGGACCTTTTAACTTTCACCAAAAGTCTGTAAAACATGAGGCAGCTGAGACATGCATACATGCCGTAACAACAGATTTGGACATGCACGCTCGATCACTTCCTCATTAACGTAAAACCAGTGGGCTAATCATTAGGTGAGAGGGAAGTAAATTGGTTGTTAAATAAAAATCAGAAGAAGACAAATAGATTAAGCCTTAGTACAAGTTGCAAGAAACTTTTTTCCGACCATTACCATGATTAAAGACACAACTATTTACATCGTTTGATGATAGATCAAAAAAAAACAACAAAGTTGGCGTTTATCGTAACGGTCAACTTTCCCAATATCTAAAACTTTACATACTCTACAAGGCCAAGTGGCGATATCTTTCCACTTTATCAATACTCTAACAGCGTTGATTTTTATAGATGTGTCATACGAATATATCGATCCTTCGTTGTAATTCCGTTTGGTTAGTTGCAAAATGACGATTATCTTCAAAATTTCTTCTCTCTCTTTTTGTTGAATTTTTTTCTTATTTTTTCGATTTTTTTTCTACTGCCTTTACATATTCTAATCACGGTGTAGATTTACCACCATCTTCTCGGTCATATTAATTCCGGATAATTCCTTTATTAGTTCTTTCGTTCTTACGGATTCAACATTAAATTGTGGTCAGGCAGTAAAATCACATGAGTTTTGATACTAATATTACATTCCTATTTGCATGTGCAAATTACCAACCGCACAAAGATAGAAAACGACACAAGACTCGGGAAGGAATTACAAAATTAACACTTTAAGCAACTAGCAACTGTAATTAAACTTAATCTAAAGGGTTAGGTTAAGTGTATGGGTGTAATGAACAATTAGTTGTGTAGTGTAATTCATAACAGGATTGGCTCTACGGAGGTTTTTCTTATGGAGCTTCACTCTAAAGATGAGAGTGGAGACAAAGGGGTTTTAAAGGAGGAGGTTAACTATCCTTATGTAGTTAGTTAATAAGCAACATGTAAAGGCGATTTGGGTGTAATCCTAAAATTTACCAATTTAAAGAAAGTTGTTACTCAATTAAATCCATAATACTCATTATTGTGGTCTCGAGTGATATACCAAGCCAAGTTCTAAAGTCTACAACATCACTGGCACACTCATATTTGTGGAATTTGGGTAAACATTTGGAAACGGAAAGGGTAAATCCTCACAATATCTAACAAGGGTTATAGTGTGCGGGTTATGTACCAAGTAATTTCACAAAAGTATGCTTGAAATATTTTTAAATTTGAGCATGATTTAAGCATTTTAGTGTGAAAAATAGCACAAGTAAAACCATTCCTATTCCATCCCCCACTTGAATTATACAACGTCCTCGTTGTATATATAAAACATTAAATACGGAAATTTTAAAAAGAATTAGAATGAGAAACTCCCCTGATATTTGCTCGGTAGATTCTCCAAGTTGCGTTTATATGAGCAAGATTAGTAGCTGGAAAGCGTCTGAATCTAGCATGAACAAACGACACACAGAGGGAATTCCTAGAAGATAAATATTCATTCCACCAACTTCGTTGATATTTCTTTCACGAGGTCCTGTATAGAATATAAGAAAAACATGTGCATTCATATCTTGAAACCTACGGTTAATTTTAAACTAAACAAAATACGAGTTAGTTTGGTTGGTTCGATGTATCAGGTTAGTGATTATTGCCAGGTATTCACAGAACTGACCAATAATGTTTTTAAAGTGCAATAAAATAAAAGACTGATATTGTTCCAGACAATTAAATAGTCGTATGGGTTATGGAGACGGATATGCCGGATTGATGTCTGCGAAGACAAAACTCGATAAAATTAAATAACAATCCGGGTTGTCTCCCAGGAATCACTTTTGTTTAGAGCAAAGTCTTTAAGTTAGACTTTTCTTCTGCTCCTTTTCATTCCATCTCATGCACGCTAATGTGCCCGCGTATGAGCCATTCTTCCGTCTTCACATTTTGAATGTAATCGGGTTGATTGGATCCAAATAGTCGTATATAAAATATATTATATATAAATAAATATATCAAACAGTAATAGTATAGAGGAAAGTTTCCGTTAGATAAGAAAATCCACTTTAGAAAAAGTAATAGTCTATCTTCCCAGTGTCGTTTCCACGTCGAGAGATGAATTGAAATTCCCGAGAATGTTTCGTTTGATGCTTGAATGACAAATATTTTGGTTTTGGTTTTAAACTAAAATATATATACAAAATTATAATAAAGCTTAAAATTATATACTAAAACGGGCATGCTCGCTATAATAACAATAAACGACAATATGACAATATTATTTTTATACTAAAAATTAAACTAATATTAATTTAAGATTTAAAACTACAAGGGGAAAATTATACTAAAATTGATTCTAAAAAGATATACAATGACGAAAAATGCTTGCTAGTGACTTGTGAATGCTTCATCATGTGCGGGTTAGGTTTAACGAATTAAAATACTTAAAAAACAGTTTCAAGAAATTAAATGAAAGTAAAGTAAAATGCTTTTTAAAATAAATGACAAGTATTAAAATTGCATAAAAAGTAAATGACGGTATGGTAAATCGGAAAATTCTAGGTGGATATATTTTTTTAAACATTTTAACTCACACTTGAAGAAAATGATTTCAAACAAAAGATGAACTAGATGAGAGAAAGTTGAGAAAGAAGTAAAATGGGAAAACATGGATGGTTTGATTCTACTATGTGGGAAAATACAAAGAGTAAACAACTCCCTCTCCATGTGTGGGAGAGGGTATTTATACTTACACATAAAGGTGGGACATGGGCCTTGGTACATGGCTTTCCTGGGACCTTGGTACTAGTTCCTATTGTAAGTTTCCAAATATTAATTGAGAGGCTATCAAACCGATCTATCCTATGAGTGACCGGAGACTTTTCTAGGAATTTTCGTAATATTCTAAATCTCCCACTTAAGGGAGGCACTTCATTTACAAAAAAACTAAAACCTATCATACTATGAAGGTCT
Organism: Tanacetum coccineum; assembly: GCA_026074375.1. NCBI lineage: Eukaryota > Viridiplantae > Streptophyta > Magnoliopsida > Asterales > Asteraceae > Tanacetum > Tanacetum coccineum. The sequence goes on from BQNB010024690.1 coordinate 53,929, forward strand.
TCAGTCTTGTCGCTGCAGACTTCTTTTTTTTCTTATCTTGTAAACATGGATATAGTGATATTTGGAATTTAGGCTTTGAGCTTGTTCCTTATCTTGGACTTGTATGGAATATGTGTTCTTGAACACCTTTGAGATCATCAACAAGCATTAATCTCGTTTCGCATCTTGTTGAACTTGTGATTGTTGGATGCCGACATGCTCTATACTTACTTGATTTGTTGACTTGAAAAGCTTTAATGTTGCATCTTTCTTGAAATTCTTTAACTTTAACACTTCGTCACTTCGAGAAAGACGTTCGGTATTAGAGTGACGGAAACTTCTTTGAAATTCTTTTGAAACCCCCCTTTTAATTCATAGTCACTTCAAGAAAAGACGTACAGTATAGAGTAGCGGGAATTTCTTGAAACATGTTCTTGAGCTTTCTGATGTCTTTATGTGTCGGTCGGGTTGTTATGAGCATGTTGTGACTATGGATCTTGTGAGCCAGCTGAACAGGGACTCCACACCATCTTTAAATAGCCTGCATAAAACAGTTAGCAATAAAGCGGGGGGACGAATATGGCTTTGTCATTCGCCCAGGTTTGGTTGGAGTAACCTTCAGATCCGTGAGGATCGACCTGTGATCAGATAGATTCAATTTAAGAAGAATCTTCTTGACAGGATTTCCAGCTGTAGTATTGAATCTTTCTAACACAATAGTATTAGTTTCTTCGTACTCAGCCATGTTCTCATTATCGGAAACGTCTCAAAGCGACAGCACGTTAAGATGTGAACCAGTGAGTTTACTATCTCACCGATTGTATAGAAATTGATTTGAAAATCTATCGGTGTATCACTTGTGGCAAAAATTGTTTTTGTGACACACCGAGTGAGTGATAATCATTTTTAAAAATTCTTTAACAACCGTTGATCCATTTCCTGCGAACAAGTTTTTTTTTTTTTTTTTTTGATTCTTATAGAATCGCACCATCGTTCTTTCCAGTTGTCACAAGTTTGATTCATAAAGAATCGCACAAGTTACCTACCATGAGCTTGTTTGATGTTGGCTCAAGAAGGATTTCCATCTTCATTGTGAATACCTAAGTATCACTCGGATGTTCTGGCAAAATCCACATGGATCTAGCATAGGACTCCAATGATATTACTTAATATTTCATTTGTGAGAGGATAACAAGCTAAATTATTTTTAAGTGTCCTAATGTGATTTTGGTTGATCTTTTTGGCTATAGGACTTAATTGTGCACTTTGTTTTAGTGATAGGAGTTGATGGGTGCTGGACTTGGAGTGCCACCTTTTCAATATCAACTAACTCGGAGTGAGAAAGTCAATAGAAATGAGTGTATCTCCGTGAGATTTTGAAACAAAGTCTTTCCGACTTTGAGTGGCTGGGAGGGGATTGTGCATAGCGTCACTGGGTCCATGACTGTATTTTAATGTCAGACAACACCTGGTGTTTCTGACAGATATGTATTGACCGGTTTTGCCTTAAGTGTTAGGGAGGGCTTTCTACTTTTCACCCTTTATCCTTACATTTCTTTTTCATTCTTCAACCCCTTCAATGCTTACCGAGACTTCATAACTAACACCTTGTTGGGTTTGTTCCAGTGTTAGCTCCATCTCAGTCGGCATTATTCCCTATTCTCACTTTTTCTCCTTTTATCATACCTAAGGACATCTACACTAACTAGTGGATATCCCTGGGTAGATCCCTCCGGTTCTGGCTGGATCATGGGATCTGAATACCTAAGCCTAACCGCTTATACCTTCATATATTTAAGAACATGGTCGGTCTTTGGGTATTTTATCACGATCCTTCTAAAACATTGAAAAATTTCAATCAAACATGTTTGATATAATTATCAAAAGATTTTCACTTTGAGAGTTTTTCATAATCTCTAAAAGCTCCCTTAAAATGTTGCATCGTAATCGTTAGTACCATGCTAGGGTGTGGAGTGCATTGAGTCCATTTTATTTGATCACTTCTTGTCAATATACATTAGATCCAGGTTAATCACATTTTCTCCCCTTATCAAAAAGTTAATCCCTTGTATATGGATATCTATTGATTAACCGTATCGGCGGACAAAATGATATATTCTAGCAGAATGGAACATATTATTGCTCCCCCTCAACGTTTGAGGGTTTATAAGACAGTGCTGAGTACAATAATTTGACAGATTTTGAATTTACTAAGAAATTCTTGAAAATTTTGTACTCGAGCACTCCTTATTATCACCATTAAGTCTACACTTTATATATTCACAAGATTATTATATACGAGGTTTGACCTGAATGATGAGAACATCATATGATAGAATCATATGGTTCTTTTGACGCAAGACGCTAGGTCTCACCTTCGTACATTCTCCACACGAACTTTCTAAGCTCCTCATTAACTTCTTTTTTCAAGAGGTTGTCTAATCTGTCTTTCTGTTCAAGCACTCTTTCAGCGTTGTTCAACTTTTCTTACAAGTTATGAAAGTCTTTGCATCAAATTCGAGGATTTAGAACAGATTCAGATACATATGTTACTTGAGCTTGTGAGGTTGTTTGTGTCACGGTGTTGCAAGTTGTCTTAGCTTCCCCCCAAACCAGTAATCCTTTCTTGAGTAGATTCAGAACTTTCTTGCAAGCCGCATCAAGCAGTCTTGATGTATAAAGCCCAGATATCCGAAGTACACAAGTAATTCGAAGCCGCAACACCAAAGTCAATTAAGACCCGGATGTCTGTATTTCTCCTTACATGATAATGATGATATAAATTGTAACACCAAAGTCAACTAAGTCCCGGATGTCACAATATTATTCCCTTCTAAGTAGGTTGAAATTGATAACACCTAAGTCAACGAAAAAGTCCCAAGTGTAGACATTTCTTCCTGCATGATACTGACTATTTAAAGGGATCATCATACCTATGTGTACCTCTTTTATCAAATATTTCTACTCATTTTAAGAATAAGCTTAGTGATTGACCGGTTGGGCAAGACACTAATTGAATCAGAAAGAATTCTTCTCACGTTTTAAATAATTATACTCCTAACACTTCCCCCTATGGACTCAAATAATGCATACTGGCTAATGACGAGATGTCTCTTCCATCATGTGATAGAAATAGTGTACCCGAAAGATTCAACACAACCTAAAATCAAAAGAAGCTAACCTCAAAAGACAAAAGAAGCTAACCTCAAAAGAAGGCCAAGGACACTATCAAGTAAACATCTATTCCTTCCCCCTTGCTGGTTTCGACACGTCGGAATCAGCAAAACCTTATACGCATACATATTCAAGATCGTGTTTGAAGAGTTAATAAGCTTAAATCTATTCCGTGAGAATCAATTCAAGCATTTTAAAAACTATGAAAGTATGTCAAGCTGTCCTAGTCTTTTACAAACTATGAGGTGTGCAATATTGTTCGTCTGTTGTTTAAGCCTGAATTCACTAGTTCTAAGTCCATAAAAGATTTAAACAAATGACATCTAAGCACTTGAAGTTAATATAAATTAACTCCCCTTGAAATTGTTATCCGTCATTATCCAAAACTTTATCCATTATTTCATGACTTATTTTGAAAGACCATTTTACAAGATTGTTTGATGACGATTTCTCCCCCTCAAATAATGACCCGTTTTCTATTTAAAGAAGTGTTTGTCATTGTTGAGAAGTCGAATTGTTCTTTGAAAAATCTTTTGTGATTACTGAAAACATGATTCATTATGAAGACAACCTTTTTACCAAACAAAATAAGATTCTCTTATTTTAAACATAAGAGCACTGGAGTACAACTTATGGAATATGGTAGCACGGTTGTGATGCAAAGTAATCACAAGCCTTTGAATGTCATAAAGTAGACCATGCTTCCGGATAAATTTCCCGTTGATGAGGTCAAGTTTCTTTTGAAACACTTGCCTTGAGTAGATGGATGAACCGGGTTGCTATCTGAAATAATAGCAAGCATATGGCATGTTTTGAAAAACATTGAACTTTTGCACGAACTTTATTTATGTCCACGTGTCTTTATTGAAAGACATTTTATAGGGACGTAATATTATCGGTGCAAAAGACATGCCATTGAAAAACTTCTTTTTGTATTTTTCTCATTTTTTTAATTTTGTATTTTGTTTTTATAAAGGTTTTATAAAATGAAAATCTTTTTGGTTTTTCTGATTTTATATTTTTCTCTTTTGTTTTTATAAAATTTTATAAAATAAAAATAAAAATAAAAATAAAAAAATCTTTTTGTTTGTTTTTATGATTTTAAGTATTTACTTAGGATACAAGAAGATTTCTCTTCTTTTGAAGATAAAGCGCACTGAAGCGTACACTCTTCTTTTCTTTGAGGAGGTGGGAACATGACGTGTTGTCATACTGGACACCATTATCATGAAGCTCGGGTTTTGTATTTCTAAAAGTACATCAACAGCTTGCATTTGGTGAACTTAAGTTTTCTTTGTGAAGAGTCACCTTGTGTCTATGCCTTTCTTGTAAGGGGAACTTATCGAAATCATCATACAGCTTGCACTCAGTTCTTGGTTTGGTTAATGACGTTCCTTGCTTAGCAGTTATAATCTTCTCCCAACGATCCTTTGCCACACGGATTGGTTTGACTCACAGAGCATAGATTTCAGTTGGTAGCCTTGGAGAAATGATGTTTAATACTTTGATGTCACATCTGCTTGAAGGGCTTCAGCTGGAGTTAGTTCTACATATCCTTAAGCCTTGTTACTCCATTCTAGTGATTTGAAAGGCAAAAAAAAGTGGACCGGCAATACCCCTTGGTTGTTTTATGGTTCGGTCAGCTAGTTCGATGGTCAACCTAGTGTGAGATAAAATTCCTAGACAAAGGTTGGTGTAGGTAGAGAATGGCATAACGCTCACACTTGCTCCTAGGTCAACGAGAGCTTTATCAAAACATATATTATGAATAAAACAAGGTAAAGTAAAGCTCCTTGGGTCTTTTTCTTTATGAGGCAATGTGTGATCATAAGCATCCAGAATCTTCACATCTTATACCTCTCTTCAATCATCACAGCCGAAGTTTTACAGTCGTCCTGGGAAAGGGACTGTCTTAGAAAATAAGCTCTTCTGCTGCATGCCCAATACGGCGTATGAACCACATCTGATATGGTGTATCCCAGAAAAATCAGCTTTAGCAGTTGAGATCGATTTAACTTGGTCTCGAGGATTTGTCTCCATAGACCTGGGCAGGCTTCCAAACCCTCTTCCTTGCAAGACCTTGCTCATTTGTTCGATTTGTATTTCCAAGGTCTTAATTGAAGCTCCTTGGTTTCTTACTGCTGCATAGGTAGAAGCTCGGATCTCCTTGATTATGTTCGAGTTTTCTTCGTGCCTTTTAGCTGATTCTGTCATAAATTTGGTCAGTCATTCTTCCAGGCTCGTTCTCCGATCAGGATACGAAGAGTTTCCATTGTTTCGTTGGTAGAATCCTGGCCTCGCTGCTCTATATTGTCCTCCATGTTGATAGGGTGCACCGAACTGTGTATAGTAAGCTTCTTTGACAGTTTCACTAAAACTATGATCCGGTGGTCTTGGTGAGTCAAACCACATGATAACCATTTTAGTGAGAGAAAGTAGTGAGATGGAAGATGGACTTGTGATATTAGATTGAAAATGGATGAAAGATGCAAATGACTCAACAATGCCAAATGACTCAACCCCTCTATGAAAGCCATAGAGGGGGTATTTATAGCCCATACGCCTCTAAACTATACATAGTTGCCTATTCTAGTCCTCGCGTATGTGACTATGATAAACTATGGTAATTCTATAATGTCGTCACGTAAAAGTGAATTCCCAACAATCTTCCCCCACGGGACGATATACAGAATTACTTACAATAATTTCCTAACAAGTACATAATGATTAAGAATAAGAACTTTCATGAAGCTTCATATGCTGATGACGTCTTCTGTGGTGTTTGACTTCAATTCTGCACTCCAACATGAATCATCTTTGTAGTACTTTGTAGGAGAAATACTGTAATAGGCATGAACTAAATAACCCATACACTTCTGGTTAAGGAGAAGCTTCTGAATTAGCTTCCCCTTAATTCGTGCCGCATATTCTCGATTTAGAAGCTTTAAAAGCTTTCCCCTAAATTAGCAATGAATCAGCTTCCCCCTAATTCATGCTACATATTTATTATTTAGAATCTTTCAAAGCTTCCCCCCAAACTAGCAATCCTCTCTTGAGCGGTTTCAAAGCTTACTTACAAGCTTAGAATAATTAAGTGCACAGCGGAACTGGTAGGATACCACATCAAATATTACTGCTCCTTTAAGAATAAGCTTAGTGATTGATCATTTGGGGTAAGCATTATCTGGATCAGCAACGTATCTTCTCACGCTTGAATAGTTCTTCTCAATTGAAAGATTCATTGAAACTATGATCCGGTGGTCTTGGTGAGTCAAACTACATGATAGCCATTTTAGTGAGAGAAAGTAGTGAGATGGAAGATGGACTTGTGATATTTGATGGAAAATAGATGAAGGA